>PVIR01001922.1:75838-89042 GCA_004026965.1 Petromus typicus
GAGCGCGGGGCGGGCGGTGTGAGCGCGGGGCAGGGGGTGTGAGCGCGGGGCGGGCGGTGTGAGCGCGGGGCAGGGGGTGTGACCGCGGGGCAGGCTGTGTGAGCGCGGGCTCCAGGCCTCCGGTCTGCGCCGCCTCCTCCCGGCAGGTGCGGGCTTGGGGCGCGGCTCAGTCCCCCGAGGCTCCGGACGCTCTGGGCGGGGTGGGGGGTGGTAGGAAAGGCCGCACTTCAGACAAAATGTTTCAAATGCTGCCTCAGAATCTGAGTTTCAGACAAAATGTTTCAAATTCTGCCTCAGAATCTGCGTTTCCGGAGGCCGTGCTGGGGAGGCAGGACTTCTTACCTTCTCTGCTGGGTTCCAGCCTGCAGGTCCCTTTGGGCTGGGTGGTCTGTGTCCCTCAGGCCCTGAACGCAGTGTGGGGCGGGAGGAAAAGGAAGACCAGCGAGCAGGCCTGAGATTCAGTGGTTAGAGCTTTTGCGGAAAGATGAAAGGCAGCAGTAAACTCACTGCACACCTTAGCCATTGGCCAGGCAACCTCAGTTTGTGAAACATGTTCATCTTCCAGGTGATTTTTCCTAGATTCATGTCATCCGGAGAGGAGCTGCCGCTCTTAGCTGATGTCCCATGGACCCCAGTTCCACTTGCTGCCAGGAACCGTGCGAGACGCTGGGACAGTGGGAGATGGAAGCTGTGTGTAAGTCAAGACCACGGTCGCATGTTGCCAGGGCCAAAATGCTAATCTTAACCTGAATGGTTACATTTTGGAAGGTCCAGGACCTAAGGGAGTGAAGAGTCTCGACGGGGGAAATGGGCACCGTGAACTATCCATTCTTCGCATCGTAACTGATGAGCTTCTCCTGGAATCAAGAAGCCAAACTGATTGCTCATTCATTGAAAGAATCGGTGTCTAGGTAGAAGATTATGGAAATAAAAAGATGTTTGAGTGTTTGTAATTTTCACAATCAGCCTGCTTTTTTGGAAAACAGTGCAGGGATTCTTGGAGTGAAATATATTACACACGTGTAATTTGTCTTCAATAAAGGCAGAGTTGGGTTTGTAAGATTAGGGTGGAACAAGTTATCTATACCAATATTATTGTGAATATTGATTTTAGACACAAAAGAAGGCCACAGAGAGAGGCTAAACCCAATGAAATACTAAATTTTGCCTAAGTTGATAAAACAAAAGTGCATTGGAAGAAATCATTTCGGTAACTCAAAGCAAAAGAAAAGTAGTCCCACTTTGGTGAGTAATTATGAGAAAAGTTTTTGGTTTGACACTGAGATGATTTCTTACACTGATTTCGACTTCTCTTTGTTGAAATAAACTTGTTCTTAAATGAATTAAATGGTTTCTATTAACTATTAAAGTCATGAGTAGATTCTCACCTCTGTATCAGACTTAATTTGAATTTCCAGTTGGAATTCTGTGGTGTATCCATGTTGTACTTTGGAGCACAGTTCTCTGATTGATTTATATCTCTGCAGTGGCATTTAGTTATTGGGTTGTATGGTTAATATGAACATTGAAGATGAATGTGGGAGTAATTAGCTCTGATGGTTGTTTATAAGGATAGAAATCAATCATTTCATACTTTATAAATAGTCAGAATGCAAATGATTCTAACCACCTGCTTGGATTCTTGATTTTATAATCCTTTAATCTTCCCAGCAGTCCTGCTGATATTTAGGAGTTTAACCTGTCCCAGGTCTTCTGAGCAGGAGAACTCTGGGTAATGCTTTGTTATCTTGGTGCTTTGTTATCTTGGTGCAAGCCAACCTCTCTGCTGGTTCTATTGGCTCGGGTTCTTAGGAAAAGAGAGTTTGCCTTCCTATCTTGTGTCCCATGCCCTTTAATAATATTCCTTTCAACTAATTCATTAATTGTAAGATCTTATTTATTTAGCAATAAGTGAATATCTATCTATTAATGTTATCCCATTTGGGTTGGAACTTGACCCTTAGAGTTGGGAAATGAAGTTCCTCACATTTGTCCTCAAAATGTGTGACTCCAGGTCTCCTGTCTTGTCTTTGCCATGTCACAGACTCTGCTTTTTGAAACGTTTGAAACCTGTATCTGAATTACCTTCTTCTAATCATTTATTCAAACATCATTTTTCCAAGGCCAGCATAAGACTGATCTCCTAAAGTGGAACTATTTTTGAACTCGTGTTTTTGGCTACCTGTATAAATGCTTCGCTGAAGTCTAGTGCTGTGACGTCCACAACGTTCTAGATTCTAAACAGTGGTGTTCTGGACACTCCAGCCCCTGACAATACTTTGGCTCTGGTGACCATTGTGCCAAGTCTACTTTTAAAGGTAGGGTAAATGTGAATTAGACATGAAAGGACTTGAAGAATAAGGAACATTTAAGATAACTGTTCCTTTTATAAGTGTGGCTTGATTATAAAACATTCCTGTTTTATTTTCAATGAATGCTCTTTAGCATTAGACGGTGAATCGAGGAAAGAAGGCACAATTCTACAATTCAATAGTAATACTTTATTTCAAATTTTCTTATTCTAATGTTGTTTCTAAATTTCAGCTGTTCAAACTGACCTCAGATCTTAGGACAAAATCATGACTTTTTCATTAATTTCTGAACTTGTAAGTGCAATGAATCTGTACTTCTCTGTGGAAAGACAACCGTTTTGATTTGAATGGGAATGACATCACATGCAGACACACAAAATGCAAAATTTTTAATAAAATAGATTCCTATGCCTGAACTTGAATTTTGGGGCACAGCTGTAGATGCAGGACTGATGCCATCTGGTGTGACTCTACAGAATGAGAGATAAAATTTACCCAGAGTGTGCCATGCACTCACGGGCTTTTCTGGGAATGACAAGGTGCCAGGATTTGTTTTTGGTTCACTTGCAGGGGTGGAAACTTGGAACTAGGTAAGTAAAAAATACGCAATACCCTTATTTTTAACTTGACATTCCATGTTCTCAGTTTTGTCTATAGTTTCAAAATAAGTGCATTAGAATTAAATTTTAAGTGATTAAAATGGTAAGACTATTTAGGATACTTGGCAATGTTTGTTTTTTTCTAAGTCATACTTGCTAATCCAGCGACTTTTAGGATGCTAAAGAGACTAATACAGTGCACAAGTGCACAGAAAGTATCTGCAGAGTTCCGTATTCTGCTTTTAATTTTTGCAGCTAGCCTGAGAAACTTGTGATTGTTTAAATTAAATCCACAGTTGAGATCGTTAGATGCCATTTTCAGGTATCAGAGCCACATACAAGAGGAAGTTAAGAGTTGAGTTACAAGTCTTTGACATAGATTCTTTTGTTTGTTTGGATCACTGAAATGAATTCTTCAATTCTCCATTTCCTATTTTGTCTACACAAAATAAACAGATAGTTCCATGCTGATGTGATTCAGTAGCGAGCATCTTACCATGCAAAATGCACGAACTTGGATATTCAGAAGGCCAACAGACACTTGTGTTTGGAAAGTAATCAGAACATAACAGGAGCTCAGAAATGCTGCCTGATGGCTTAGGCTTTGTAAAAAGAACCCCTTATTTTCTTGAATGGCAGCTACTTTATTTAAAGAGCCTAATTACTTCTTCTATTCTTGGTCTTTATAGACACATCCTTAAGGCATGGATGGATTCGAGTTAGATACCTTTTTACTCAACCTTTGTTTTATTAGTGTATTATATGAAGTTGCTTAAATTTTTGTATTGGGGAATATTCTGTAGGCAGGTTTTTTAAAAAAACTTTTAGTTGGAAATCTCACCTTCCTGTTGTGAATCAAAATGGGATATTATTTTGCTAAAAGAGTAAGAAGTTATTAAACATTGCCTTCACCAAATTAGAAGTTTTGTTCTTTTCTCAGGTAACTCACATTTGTTGTGGATTGGATACTGGTGATTGCTCATGTGTTCAGTAGTTCATAGGTGTCAGGCCCTAACCCTTGGCTTCCCCTCTAGGTTCCAGGATGGTTCCTGCAGCTCCTCACAATGAGAAGGAAAATACCCAACAGGAATGCAGAGCCTTCCAGTTTGAATGCACGCCCTTTTAAAGTGTTTCTCAGCAGCTCAACTTTTGTTTCCTTATAATTGGCCGGATCTGTGACACTGGTTACTATTATCTGCAAGATGGATTGAGAAATGTAATTTTTGTAGCTTCAACCAAAATCTGAGTTTCTGTGATAAGAAGGATAATGGTGGATCTTCAGAGGACAAGTAGTGGTCTATGCTCTGGTTATAAAATATAGTTGTACAGGAACATAATATTTGAAACAGATCAAAATGGTAGCTTCCTCACTGGCAAAAATCCAAGCAACACCGCTCAGCTTTGAGCAAGATGAAGCCTGGCCAGCCTTCCTCATGAAGCCCTTGTCAGCACTGAGGTTTTTGCTGACACCCTTGCCCTGCTCCGGGAGTCTCCAGAGGGGAACCCTGGAGACCTGCATACTTTTTCAGGGGACACGATCTCTTTATGAAGTTGGGTATAGGATAAAGAACGTTCTACTTTGCTGCTTCCTCACATGCATCATTCTCCTGAATTTTCCTGGCAGTTAGATTTGAGTGGAATCTAGAGTGTGTATTTGATCCTTGTCAATGACCACCCCTTTCATACGCAAAGAGAGACAACCTTCTTTCCTTCTGTGACTCCACCACCAATCTAGGAATATTCTGGGCGAAGAACTGCCTCTCCAAGCTGCTTCCACAAGCAGCCTACACCCTGGCTAAGCAAAGGGAGAAGAAACACTTCCCACACCCAGTGCTGTCCAAAAGAACTTTCTGTGATGATAGAGATGTTCTATATTCTGCAGTGTCCAATATGGTAACAAGTAGTAAACACTTAAAATGTGGCGAGTGTGACTGAGGAGGTAAAAATGTAGATTTTATTGAATTTTAGTTATTATTTTAAGTACCCACATAGGGCTAGTGGCTACTCTATTAGACAGTGAAGTCCACAGCTTTCTCTTTGTTGTGTTTTAGAAGTAGTGGGAGAATTGTGGGCCAGTCATGCGCAGTGTCCCATGGTCTTTATTATTCTACCGTGCCACTGAACTTGTCTCTCAGATGAAAAAGAATGGTGGTATTTTGGAACTAAACTCAAAATGTTAACGTGACATCTATACATTGCACACCTTACGGTAACAAATGGAATGGCCTTCTGGGATTTGTGCTTGATCACAGTGATGTTTACTAACGGAAAACATGGCATTGCTGGTCCACTGTCCTTCCTAGTGACTGTATTCCTAGTCAGAGTGATTCAGCGAAACCTATTTTGCTGTAATCGTGTAATTCATTTTGTGGTCCTTTATTTTTGTAATATTATGACTGCTAAGTGATTATCCTGTGGATGTTTTTTTTCAAAATACGTAAGTAGTTTATATTTTTTAAGAAGACTATGAAATAAAAAGTTACTATGCAACTGAATTTTGTGTTTGACTTCTTTCTGTGGGAGTGAATCATATGACCCATACTGTTGTTGTGCTTTTTGAGGGTAATGGAAACTTGGGTCAATAGGATGAGTGCGCAGGGTCACCATGCAGACTTGTGATCATTTCAAGAACGGTTCCACCTTTAATGCAAAATACAGTTTTTTATAGTAAATAGTAGGGGGCATAAACATTCGAGTGGGGTTGGTTGTGGATTGGTTGAAGCAGGCACAGAGGCAGGAGGCTGTAGATTTGATTGAAGAGGCAGTCTTGCTTTTGCCTGAGGTGGTGTCATGATGAGGTGGAGTCACAATGAGTGAGCACGGCTAAACTTTAGTGAAAGCCTGACTTTCACCTTCACCATACTTTGATAAACATTAATTAAAATGAGGTCAATACAAAGAAATTTTTATTTTTATGCCAGACTATCTTTTTAAAGTTTATATGCTAGTTAATCTTATCTTTTTGAAAAATTAAATGATTTTTCCATTATATATAAAATTTGAGTAAAATGTGAGGATTACACTAGAATATGGTTACTTCTTTATTTTCAGGTAACATTATTTTTCTATACTAACTGTAAATTGGACATTATTTCTCTATAAGTCCCTTGTGTTGGATTGTTTTTCTTTTATTAAGTTATAGGAATTCTTATTATCTACTATATCTTTTAGATGCATTCTTTAAGCATGTGTGTTTTGCAAATATTTTAACCAGCTTGTGTATAGCCTATTTTAGCAATGCTTTGAAAAGATGTATTTTTAATTTTGAAGTTTATTATACCCACTTTTTGCTTTTATGCTTACTGTATTCTGTGTCTTCTGAGATGTTGGCCTATACCCTAAGTGGCCAAATCTATTCTCTTGTGTTATCTTCTAAGCTAGAAGTATAATTTTGACGTTTACTAAATCAGTTTCACCTTAAATTTTGTGTCTGATGTGAGATAAAGAAGATTTTATTTTTCAGATAGATAAATCAGTTTTCTCTTTATTCTTTCCTTTTTCCCTCATTTTGATGCTAGCTCAACTATGATTTTATAGAAAATTCTTGATGGTTATTATAAAATGTTAAACATCTATACTTTTATAATAAACTTTAACTCAAAAGCAAAGTCTATACATGTCAAGAGGCTTTAGTAATTTCAGTTGAAAATAGTCAAACTCTGTAAGGAAACCCCATCTGATGTCATACTTCCTTTATTCCTGTCTGCTTAAGTCCAGATTTGGGGTAGTGTTTGGTCAAGAGGGAAGCTGTCATGTACCCACCTATCCTGACGGGCAGGACATGTCCTGTTTCTTGCTGTCATAATTGAGAGCAGACAGCTTTCCAAATCCAGTAGTATGAGGATGAACAGTAAAAATATCTGCATAATATTTTATTCTTGACTGGTCAGTTTTTCTTTGCTGTGGCCAAAATGATTTACATATACAACTTAAAGGAGGAATGATTTATTTTGGCTTACAATTTCACAAGTTTCAGTCCATGTTTTGTTGGTGTCTTAGTCACTTTTCTTCTTGCTGAGACAACATATCTGACATCCAAAGTTAAAGGAGGAAATGTTTATTTGGCTCATAGTTTACAAAAGTTTCAGTCCACAGTTGGCTGGCTCCAGTGTAAAGTGGCGTGGCAAAAATGCCTTGCAGAGAGGAAGGGGTCCATGGAGAGGCAGGCAAGCAGGAAGCAGCAAAGTAGCAAGCAGAGTGCAGCAGGCAACAGCAGCAGCAAGTAATGACACCGGTCTTCTTTCTATTCCTTATATTCTATCCAGGCTGCAGGCTCTTAGGATGAGTATCCCTCACACCCAGGTTGGGCTTTCCTATTATCTACACCCCAAACTATGCCAAACCAATTTTTAGTAACCACACACTCTTAATCCCAGCATTGCACACTCTAGATCCAGCCATCTATCAAAAAGCCCCACTTATGACTGCACAAGACTTCAAGGGGATGTCTAGACACAAGTCATAACAGTTGGCTCCCAAGCAGAAATGTTGTGGTGGAGCAAAGAAGCTCACTTTATGGTGGGCAACAAGCAAAATGGGATAGCACCAAAGAGGAAGAAGCATGGAGCCAGATATACTATAGTTCCCAAGGTCATGTGCCCACAGCAAATCCAGATGTGCATTTTACTGTCTCTTAACCCAGTCAATGGACAAGCCTAACCATAACAATGAAGATGCATAAAAATGTACTTACCTAATCTATTTATAAGAAGATTTTCTCACTTATATATTATGTGCATTGCTTGGAGTATACTTTTCACATTCATTGATTCCCAGGGAGTTGGATAGGTTGGCTGAAGGTGAAGAAGGCATTTAACTTTATTGTTTATTTTGTTAAAAATAGTTGAGAGTAGAATGTGTGCTTATACTTCCATCAACAGTGCTTGCGTGTGTCCATTTCTCTTTACTCAGAATACTTGTCCCTTTTTGGAATCCTTTCCTCTGTGAACTTTATAGGTAAAAAAGGATGCCTTTAACTATTACTTTATTACTAGCTTAAGTATTAATAATTTTTCTTTGTTGTTTTATGAAGTAATTATTCAGATCGTGCCTATCTTTCTATAGGGCATTCTTAGTTCTTTACTGATTGTTTACTAATACTTCCTTTTCTTCTCTTGGAGAATTTCATTTTCCTGTAAACAGGAACACAATGCTGTGCAGTCTTACACCTTTCCCTAACTTCCGTTCTCAATCTGTCCATCATGGCTACCAGATTCTTATTTTTTGTTTTTTTTGGCTGCCCGATTCTTGAGTCCTTCTTACATACATTGTGCATCCATATTTATATCCTTTTTATTTAAGTGAAGACGAGCCTTACACATTTTATCTACATCTTGCTTTAAAATGTTAACGATCATTCTTTATTCATATATTTAACCAATGTACATTGAAGATCTACCATGTTACGGGCACATGATATTCTAGTCAGGATATACTTGGAAGCAAAAGACAAATACTTCTTTGTAGAGCATTGTGCACATATGGCTACCTCTTTTTAACTGCTCGGTGGTGTTTCATATATAAAAGAAACACAAGCTAACCATTTCTTAATGCATATTTAGTTGTTTCCAGGTTTTTTGCTATTACTGATAGCAACATAATCTTTTGGCATAAATGTTTTATCAATATGTTTACACATCTAAAGAATAAAGTCCAGATACAGAATTTTTTGGTGTATGTATTTTACTTTCTTAGTTTTTTGAGACAGGGTCTCATTTTGTAGTTCAGGCTGGCCTTGAACTCACTATGTAGCCCAGGTCAGCCTCAAACTCATGGTAGTCCTCCTGACTGTGCCTCTGGAGAGCTGGGATTACAGGGGTCAGCCACCATGCTCAGCTGGTATACCTATTCTGTATAAGTTTGCTATAGAAGTGTGAAACACCTGTAAAAGAAGAGGGAATTTTACTCTAAAGTCCATTTTTATTTGTTATTTTATTTATTTAGACTTCTTTGGGTCAATACCACAGAGCATGATTGCAGGATTTCCTGATGAGATGGTGTTTAATTTTGTAAGAAACTACTCTGTCTTCCAAATGACTGTACCATTTTGAATTTCAACCAGCAGTGAATGAGAATTTGATTGCTCTTCCTTCTTTCCAGTTTTTGAAATTATCACTGTCTTTGATTTTAACTATTTTTGGTGTGCAGAGGCTTCTCATTGTTTTTCTAATACACAGTTCTCTGATGACATGATATTCAGCTTTTTAAACGAATTTTTATTTTCCATTTGTTTATCTTCTCTGGTGACATGTACCTGAGGTGTTTTGACTTATTTTTACATTGGATTTTTTGTGAATTATATGAGTTCAGTGTGTATTTTGGAAGTCAGTCTGAAATCAAACAGGTATTTTACAATTATTTTCTTTTAGTGTGGTGTGGTTTTACGATCTCAACCCTTTTGAAGGATTCATTTTTATGTTCATCGTTTGTTCAGTAGTGGGGATTGAACTCGGGACCTTCACATTGTTCTATATCCCCATTTTTTTTTTTTTAATTTTGAGACAGAGTTTGTCTAAGTGACTAAGTTTCCCAGGCTGAGGTCATGCTGTGATCCTCCTCCGCCTCCCAGAGTGCTGAGATTATAGGCATTAGTCACTATGCCCAGTTGTTTTTGTTTTTCACTAGTACATCTGCATAATCAATTACTAGTACGTTTACATAATGAACACACCCCTCATGAAGAGTTGGTACATAGACATAACGTATCTTAGCTCGTTTTCTTTCTCTGCCCTTCCAGGCCTCACTTGCCTCCCCCTCTTTTATCTTTATAGCCTTGCCGTCATTTGTCATTATTTGATTTCTTGATGATCCATCTTGAACTTTTAAATTTTCGTGAAATCCAGCTTACTAATTCCTTTTTCCTCTTTGATCATGTTCTTGGTGTTGTATCTAAAATTCACCCCTAAATTTAATGTTACCTATATTTTCTGCTACATTATCTCCTAGGGATTTTTACAGCTTTGTATTTTTATAGCTTTGCAAGTTTTTTGATCTATGATCTGAGTAAATTTTTGAGAAAGTTACAAAGTCTATATCCAGATTCATATTCTTGTGAATGTAAATCTCTGCTTATTCCAGTACCATTTGTTGGAAATGCTCATTATTTTTTAAAACAAAATATGTCATCGAAAGGTGAATCTTCATCTCCTCACACTTCAAAGTCTCACAGTAGTACCTCAGTTCACGCACTTAATTCATTCCACAGTTATGAAAAAGGTGGCTGCAAGTTTGTGCTTCTATGGGAAAGATGGCGAAGGACATGTTTATCACCCTGTGAACAAAAACAGCATATTGCCAAATGCTTCTGTTTGTGAACGAGACTGTTTGCAAACAAAAGTGTTCAGGAACAGAGGCACCATTGTAATTTGTCTTATTTTTAATTCTTTCAGTAGAAATGATTGGTACTCTGAAGTTATTGTATAAGCCTTTATAGGCTCACAGTACTTTTCCCATGTACTAAAATAATTCAAGGTTTTACTTCCTATCTTTTGGTTGCAAGTGAAAAATTCAAACTCAAACTGGTGAAGAAAAAAGGAGAATTTATTGACTTAATAACTGAATGACCTATTAATAAATATAGCGGAGGTACATAGGGTGAAATAAAAATTATGAAGCCTTTGTTTTGAGCTGAGCTTCTCTTGCACTGGATCCCCACAGACCAGACTAAAAATTGAAATGGAGTCATTCAAACTGAAGTTCCACATCACTGAGCCGAAACTAAGGTGTTTATCTGACTTTGAGAGATAAAAGCCAAATTTCCCAAACAGGCTAGTTTCAATCAGGATGATAATGATGTTCCTTTGCGTTAGTTCTTACACACAAAAAAGTAACCTCAAATAACCTGAAGTTAATGAATCAGTGATTTTGCTGTTCTGTCTCCCTGCTTCCACCTTATAAAGAAAGTAACTTTGAAGTAACTAATCTACTTTTCTTTTTTGGTTTCTGCTTTGTTCAAGCCTCTTTTGGTCAGTACAACGAGTGTCCTCTGCTTGGTTCATTGCAACTGTCATTCTACTTTATGAAATGAAGTGTTATCTGATTCTGCAAATGAAAATAAAGCCAATTTAAATCTTCAGACAAAATTGTTGTAATTACATTCATTGACAATGGAGATGGAGAGTCAAACAATCTCATCAGAATCCAGTTTTTTCTCTCATGTCGTAGCTTTATTTTTAGATGTGTAACATTCAGTTATCTTGATTAAGCATCAGTTTTGCCCCAGACATTGCTGTAGATCCTAAGAAAGTGATGACAACAAAACAGGGACAATTTTGTTTTTATGCAGTTTACATTCTAGTGAAAGTTTGGAGATTCGCTCTGATTGGACTGACTGAGGCCAGGAACATACTGTGACTCTATCACTTGGTCAGCATGATATAGGTGTGGCTTAGGCCCGGCTGTAGCTGCATCCTTAGGCCTGGGAATGGCCCTGCATCTGGTCTGACAGTGGGACAGAGTTCGATACCCAAAGGAACATCCGGGCTCTTGTTGAAAGTCCATATGGATGCTGGGAGACAAATGACAAACCTCCTTCAACTGATTTCCTTGGGATGACTGACTCAGGAAAATTCTCCAAGAAGCTACATTAGCAGTGATTCTCAAGGGATTCAAATGTGTTAGGATCATTTGGGAAGCTCTTACAACATACACCTTCTTTAGTCTTTAGGGAAGAAATATGATGATTTTATTCAGAGTGATACATCTGGTAACAGTTTTTTGTAGACTCTTCCTAGTGAACTGGAAGCTGAAGTTACCATACAGGACTTCTGGGAAGGCTCCTTAAAAGGCACACATGAGAGGTTACACTCAGATGTTCATTCTGCCTCCTTCTTCCTGTTGCCTGGAGTGAGTACAGGATCTGGTGTGTGTCTACATGTGCCCCCAAAGCCTCACGCAATCATAGATAGGGCTTGTCAGAGGTGGTAGGATCTAGAACATACGAACCTGGGATGGAGTGTGATGCTGGGGAATGAGTGTGTGAGGCTATGATTAAGGGGATGTAATTACTGAATTAATCCACTGATTGGTTTGACATAATTCTGGGTGTGGATAATGGAAAGGTCCATCCTGGGTATGGATGGCACCACCCAGAGAGCAGGTATCCTGGAAGGGGCAGAAGGGAGAGGCCGGCAGGCTGCTGCCGCTGCTTCCTCATTACTTTGCTGCTCTGCCGCCTTCCTGTCTTCTGCCCAATATGAATTGTTTCTCCTCTCTGATGCCTCTCTGCTATGCCCCCCTCTCTTGGAGTCAGCCAATTAGAAACTGGAGCCTCCATCACCTGTGAGCCAAAGAAACTTTTCCTCCTTTAACTATGAGTGTTCAGTATTTTGTCTCAGCAACAAGCAAAGTAACCAGGACAAATAGTCATGATGGTTTCAACTCAGCATCCTGAGAACGTCAGCCCAGCGTTACTAGGGAAGCCTGTGCTGATAATGGTAGCCACAGAGAAGGGAAAGCCATGTCTCTGATGAACTTGGTGTAGCTGTGCATGCTCTGGAACATGTGTCTGTGAATTTCTTTTCTACACCTTCATTCTTCTTAGATTTGTGGTACATAATGATGATTTTAATCCTACTTTCTTCACTCTTGATTCTGGTGTGTTCGATGTTTCTCTTGATTCAGAGGTGGACAATGGAAACACATTGAAAATCCTCCCTCGCTGAGTTTGATGAGCTGTTGTCCTAGTTGTTCGAGGACCATCATCTTAATATTTGTCTTTTTGACTTTGTAAGATCAATGATAATAAAAGACATGGTCATTACATGGAGGAGGATAATTAATCAGTTATCCTGATTTTTGTCTTTTGATGCTCTGGAATGTCAGCTTTGAAAGAGAGGACCAGACAGAGACCAGAACATGGTCTTTATGCTGCTGTTTCAGATATAAAGCATCTTTTTTATAGACCAAACTATTTTGGTCTGGTTGAGGCGGTAGAGAATAGGGTTTTAAATATTATATGTGTTTTAGTTTCTGTTTCTCTCCTAAAGATGCAACCCATCTTTACAAATGTAGCGGTTTGTCTCCTCCACTATTATGAAACACAGAAACAAAATCTTCAAAGTGTAACTGGATTGCCCCCATATTCATTTATTGAGGTTCTAATTCTTAGTACTTCAGACTATGGTTTTATTTAGAGACAGACACTTCATAGGGTAATTATAGGTAAATAAAGTTATGATGGTAGGTCCTAATTCATTATGATCAATTTCCTTATAAGAAGAGATTGGGGGGCCAGGGATTTAGCTTAGTGGTTCCAGAGGCAGCCTTGCAAGTGCAAGGGCCTGGGTTTAGTAA
>PVIR01001922.1:89142-112269 GCA_004026965.1 Petromus typicus
ATATAGCTCAGTGGTTCTGGCACCTGTCTTGCAAGTGCAAGGACCCAGGTTCGATCCCTAGTAACCACATAACAATACTGGCCTTGGAGACTCACCCCAGCAGCAACCAGTACCACATAGCACAGTGCCGTGTGGTGGCTCATGCCTGTAATCCCAGCCCTCGGGAGGCAGAGGCGGGAGGATTGCTGTGATGTGAGTTTGAGGCTGAGCTCAGGGCCGGCCTGAACCACAAAGCGAGACCTTGTCTCAAAAAACCTTAAAAAAAAAAAAAAGATTAGGAGTACAGAAGCAAAAGATTATACTGTTTTATACTATACTATAATGTAACACAGAATCATGTATATATATGTATTTTAGAATTGTGAAGGGTTGGTTCATATTATGCATGCTGAGATGTTCCATGTATTAGCCTGCTATCACATATAATTAATACATGATACAATACATTTATAAAGGGGAAGGTCTCCTATGGTTCACAGTTTTGAGGTTCCATTCCACGATTGGTTAACCCTGTCACTTTGGGTTTGGGGGGAGCATTATTTCATTTCAGGTGTATGTGACAGAAAAATCACTCACCTCTTGGGCTGGAAGCAAAAGAAGGAGAATTTGGAAGCAAGCTTCCCCAGTAGCTTTTGGGGACACACACCCAACAAGCCCAGGACCTCTAACAAGGCCCTACCATGCCAAAATTGCACTCCTTCCAATAATGACAGGTTGCAGACCAATCTTTTAACATGCTTGCCTTCTTAGGACACCAGAGTACAAACTATAACACCCTTTATCTGTTGCCTGTAAGCTGGTAGCCAGTGGAGCTAATAGGATACCAGTCCAAAGGGTTAGGGGCCAAGGAATGTATGATGCCAGTCTAGTCCAAGGGCAGGAGACAGTTGGAGGTATCTCGATTCTAATGTTGAGACAAAAATAAAAGGGGACAATTCTACTTTCTTCCCTCTTTTGTTCTGACTGGACTTTTGATGGGTTAGATGATGCCTATCCACACTAGGGAGGACTATTTTCTAATTCAGATATCACACACCAGACATAATGAATTCTTCAATTTATTTATTCCTCCTAAACATTATAATGAGTGCTTGCTAATGCAGGATTTTAAAAAGCTGAATTTATAATCAACTTGGAGCTGGTTGAATAAGAATTTTTGTTACTACAGTAGATTATCACAGTGCTTATTTTTAATATTAGGAATAAAATAAATAAATGTTTTTAGTAAGCCACTTACAATTATCTATACACCATAAACCTTGATAAAAGCTGTCCAAGTACATTAATATCTTAAAATGATATTCTTAGTCATGGTTATCTTCCAAGTTTTAAATGCTGCCTGGTAAACAATGATAAACATAATTAGGATTTCCTGTAATTTTAAGATTCCTCCAACTTGCTCATCACAGCCCAAAGGAGAAAAACTCTTTAGATATTATCCCAGAGCAACAGAGAATTAACTGATTAGTGACAGTATTTAGGATTAGACAACAACTGGAAGAGATTTCTGGGGATTTAAATGGGGTGATAAAATGAGACCTTTTGAAAATGTTTTTCTTTGATGTTTCAATATGAGCTTTTATCTGTTATTTGATTATGTTTCCTGTCTGCATTATTTGAATTGTGTTTTTTCTTTCTAGAGCCTTGTACCATAGATACAAATGTAATTAAAAATTTAAAATTATCCTTACAAATCTACATTATCAATGTTAAGACCTTATCATTATCCTGCCCATTTTTTTGTTTTATTGTTACCTTTTTGTTTTTGCCTGAGGCAACCCCAAAAAAGACATTATTTTTGAAATGAAACAATTACAAATGTAAATTTTATATATACAAAATATGCATATATTTGGTTTGATGTAATAATTCCAGAAATCACCTTTTCACTGTTTTGGACAACATAATCTTATTAATTTTGTATGAATCACAGCTTTACTTCAGTTGTTTTAAATTTTTCTAACAATTGTTTGATATCCTATTTGACTGAGATTCTAAGGCAGGGGACACAAGTTCAGATGAATTCCAAGGACAGATAGGTAGCATAACATTGTGTGTGTGTCCCTGTGTGTTTGTGTGCCTATGTGTGTGTGCACCTATGTGTGTGTGTGCTCAGTAGTTGTGTGTTTGTGATTGTATGTGGTTATATTTATGTCTGTGAGCACATATGAACATTCATATTCATGGAATGAGAGATGGAGATGCTAATTCTACCTTTAAATGTTCTTGTTCACAAACAAAATACTGGACCAGTCAAACAAAACACACTAGGAAACAAGTCTTTATGTTCAGATTCTGAAATGTCTTAGTTGTGTGAAGATTTTATTCTTAATAAAAACAGTTTCAAAGGTACATCTTACAAAGTTGACTCCCCTAAGGTTTTTTTTTTTAGGTTTTTTGAGACAGGGTCTTGCTTTGTAGTTCAGGCTGGCCCTGAGCTCAGCCTCAAACTCACATCACAGCAATCCTCCTGCCTCTGCCTCCCGAGTGCTGGGATTATAGGCGTGAGCCACCATGCCCGGCACTGTGGTATGTGGTACTGGTTGCTGCTGGGCGTGAGTCTCCACACCCAGTATGGTATGTGGTTACCGAGGATTGAACCCGGGTCCTTGCGCTTGCAAGACAGGTGCTGGAACCACTGAGCTAAATCCCTGGCCCCCGACTCCCCTAAGGTTTTGGTGGCAGATTCGGATTTGCTTTTGCTGCTACAGTGTAAAATACTTTATATGCCTGCTTTTTAAAAATGAAGATATTAGTTTGGCCATTCAGAGTTACAGGATAAAATGAAAAAAAAGAAAACATGCAGAGAATATCTACTACAGTGTTAGAAAAATGTTTTTATACATTTTGTTAGTGCACAAACTAAGTTATTACAGAAATATTCAATAAATATTTACCAATCAAGCTCATTCTAATGACCAAAGAATGATAAATAAACCACATGACTCAGTCTAGTAAGATATAGTCACTTAAAAATAGGTCATGAAATCTATGTAGCAAGAAGAGCAATGTTCTAATTTTATGCAAAAAAATCTGACCATAAAATTTTATATTTATGGCAATAGCCATATAAAACACACATACAAGAATATTATGAAAATACATACAAGTGAGAAGAGTTGTGTGCTATGGCTTATATTGGGTCTAAATATCCACCAAGAGGGTCCCCCGGCCCTCTTTGGCTCAGTGGTTCCGGCGCCTGTCTTGCAAGCGCAAGGGCCAGGGTTCGATCCCCGGTAACCACATACCATACTGGGCGTGGAGACTCACGCCCAGCAGCAACCAGTACCACATACCACAGTGTTGGGCGTGGTGGCTCATGCCTGTAAGCCCAGCACTCGGGAGGCAGAGGCAGGAGGATTGCTGTGATGTGAGTTGGAGGCTGAGCTCAGGGCCAGCCTGAACTACAAAGTGAGATCCTGTCACAAAAAAGCAAAAAAAAAAAAAAAAATCCACCAGGAGCTTCATGAACTCATAGGCCGGGTTTTTGGAAGAAGATTGGACCTTGAGGGTGCCTGTAGCTGACTTCTTGGTAGGAGGCGAGACCTGGTAAAGGTGAGTCCCTGGAAACTGAACTTGAAGGGATATCTCCCTCCCTTGCCCCTCTTGCCCCTCTTTTTTTCTCTCTACTTCTTGATTGCCATGATTTGTGCAGTTTTCCTCCTCTACATCCTTCTGTCTTGCTGTTTTACCCTGGAGACAGCTGGCTAGGGACTGTAACTATGAACCAAAATAAACCTCTTTTCCTTTAAATTGCTGATATTGCCTGTTTTGCCCAAGCCACACAGAGAGTGACAAAACATTGTGTTATACTCATGAAATATAGGAGCCTCACGTCTACTTTTTACACTTTAAAAAATGTTGTTTTATTGCCTTTATAATTCACAAGCCAATTTATTAAAATTTAGGAAAAAGACCCCATTGTATCACTGTATTTGTTCTTCACAGCCTAATCTCTGACTCACCACAGGGGATGGGGCACTCCCAGCCTGGCCTGCTATGTTCTCAAAGGCATACTTACTTGACCGCTTTTCCCAGAAAACCTGAAGGTCCTTTCACATGACTCTTCCTCTTTTGAAAATTATTTCAAATGTACTTTTATTTTTTATTCCGAACATAAAAGTACTCAGTACACTATCCTACACCCCTGAACAGATGACTGTATTTCCTTCATATTTTCATGCACATAACAACATGACATATTCTTGAGCCAAAAGTGGGAATTTATATGCTGTTTTTTTCTACTTGCTTTTTTCAGATAGGAATATGTCTTTGAAAGTTTTATCCATATTATTTAAATTTGAATCTTTATTCTTGTGATCACACCAGATGTTTCTTGAAGATAACTTAATGAACAACATGTTTTGGAGAAATATTAGAAAAGGTATGATACTAGTTGTTCAATACAGCTAGTTTTCACCATTCTCTCTCTGATTCAAGGGTTAGAGCTAAAAGAGAGAGAGCATAGAATAGAGGTTGCTAGAGGATGAAAAGGGTAAGGGGAGGAGTGACAAGAGAGGGTTGATGGGTACCCATAATGCAGCTGGGGGTCAGGAGTAGTTCTAATGTCATACAACACAACAGGGCTACTATAGTTTAGACAAGTACACATTTCAAAATAGAGAAGATTTGAAAGGCTCCCAGCACAAGGAAATGATAATTTCTGAGCATGTGGAAATGCTAATTACCTTGATTTGATCATTGCATGTATTGAATTATAGTATTGTACCACCCCAAATAAATATAAATATCATATGCCCATTAAACATGTTATGGATAAGTCATTTCAGTCATGAAAGTTAGATATCACGGTTTTGATAAGTTAGAAGATTCCCTTCAAGGTAATACTAGAATGTTCTTCACATTTACATACTTGGTATACATGAGAACTGCTTAGATATTCACCTTTAGTTCTGAATGCTGCTTTTATTGGTTTTGGTATAACCTTGGCTGGAAGCCAGATTATATCATAAGTTAGAAAAGAGGATTTCAAGTGGTTTTGATGGAGATTCATATTTTAAAAAATGCATTTTTGCTTTATAACTCAGTACATAGACATATACAGAAAAATAAATGAAACACATGTCTTATTATATAGTCCATCTGTGTGAAATGTACTCTGATATTATTTTTATCCTAATCCATTTTATGTGACGAAGAAACACAGCTTGCTTCTGCCACCTGGCTCACTAAATAGATTTCAGGATCCATTTATCGCCCTTGTCCCATTTTGATAAATCAGATTTAAAAGGTAACTTCTGCCTCACTGCTACAGAAAACCCCTTTTTTATCTTTGCTAATAAAATCCAGTGCTGCCTTAATGCTCTTTCTATCCCAGATAGAATAAAAATTATTAATGTTTAAAAGGTAATATAGATATTATCATATGTTTAGAAAATTTTTATTGAAGTATAATTAACTATAAATCGGGAGATACACAAAATATATCTTGGTATTTAGAAAATACTATTAACATTATTTTAAAATTTTCCCTCTTGTCATCTTACATATTTTATGTTCATATTTTTATTTTTTAGGTACACGGAGGAAATAACCATGTTGTTGATCAGGAGCTGGCATTTCAGTCTTGTTTAATTTAGATCCAGGGTTGTTTGCAGATCTTTTCTAGTTCCTTGATAACTTCAAGATTTGTTCTCACTGGATTATAATAGCGTTTAAAAACATGTACTCTGTATCCTTCAGCTTGATATTATTGTGACTATATTATCATTAGTTTTCTTTTTTGTGCAGTACTGGGTATCAAACCTAGGGCACCTGGCTCATTAAAACCTCTCTACCTCTAAGCAATATGCTCAGTCCTTGAAACTCTTTGTTTTTAAATAGTATGCACAAGACAAGATCTGACCAGTGTTTTGGCTTGTGTATAGATGTTCCCCCCAAGCCTCATGCAGACATAGCAGGGGCTTTTCTGAGGTGGCCAGATCGAGAGGGTGTGGTGCTGGGATCGAGGATGTGTCATTACTCAATCAGTCCACTGATTGGTTTGGGGTTGTCCTGGCTAGGTTTAAGGGTGTGAGTGCTACACCTGTCCGGGAGGACAGCCTGTGTAAAAGACAGAAAGAGGGCTAATGTACTTGGCACTGCCATTTTGCTATGGACTGGCTCTCAGCTGTGGTGCCCCGCTGCCATGCCACACTGCCTTGGAGCCAGCTGACGAAGGACTGAAACCTCTGCAAACTGTGAGTCAGTATAAACCTCTCCTCCTTTAACTTCAGGCATTGAGTATTTTGTCTCAGCAATGAGAAAAGTAACTAAGACAAGAGCTGACAGAAAAATGAGCATTTTTGTGCATTTAAAATTCTGTGTGAATATAATAATTTTTTGTCTGTGGAAGACTGAGAATGAAAATATAGAGTCCAAAAGTGTTGTGTCTCTTCTCTGTTTCTTTACTCCTTTGTCTTTGAAGTTTGGCTAGTGGGTGGTTAGAGTTAAACTGGAGCTCATGGAAAAAGTTCAGGGAAGACACAGAGTCTGAGGAGGCCATGGTAGGAGCTGGAGCTGGAACTGCTCCAAAGTCCAGTTGGCTGCTGGGTGAGCGGTGACTGGAGAGGCCTCTTGACACGAGTTCAGTCTTTGGGAGGCGGTCTCGGCCACCCTGGGTGACTCAGCAGGGAGGAGAACCTAGGCAAGAAATAGACCACGCTTGGGTTCCAGTGGCCCTTTTCCCACCACAGCCTTCAAGTGGCCTCACCCAGACCTAGCCACGGGACAAGGGAGTCTGCTGACGTCCCTCCTGGGACACAAATCAAGTTGCAAAGGGGAAAAAATGTACCTAAGGGGTGAAATGGGCAGCACTCGGCATATCCATCTATAAGATTTTAAAGGATGCATGTATCCCATTATACTTAAAAGCATAATTTGATGATAAATCCTACACTGACTATGTATTAATCACCATTCCAGAGAGAGAGAGAGAGAGAGAGAGAGAGAGAGAGAGAGAATCCACAGACACATAGATGACACATAGAGAGGATTTTAAATTAATTATTTATTTGTGACACTAGGGATTGAACCCAAGGCCTTACATATATTCAACAAGTGCTGTACTAGTGAGCTATATTCTCATCCTCTTTTTACCTTTTATTTTGAGATGGGATCTTGCTAACTTCCCCAGCCTGGCCTTGAACTTTCTATCCTCTTGCCTCAGCCTCCAAAGCATCTGGGATCCTAGGCAGGTGCACTGTATGCAGTGTGAAGACTTGTGCGGCACTGGCCTACTGTACTGTGTGGGTTGGGGAATCCCGTGAGGGTGAGGCGCAAGCTGGAGCCTGCAGGATGCTGGTAGTGAGGCAATGCTTCACCAGCCCCCTAAGCATCTCTCCATCCAGTTATCACGGGTGGATAGTAGATGCTTCTACATTTTCATTAGTAGGAATGAATGACTCTAGAAGTTCTCATTAGCTAAGTTATTACATAGGTGAATAATTATTTCCTTAGGATAAATTCCTAGAAATGAAACTGTTGACTGAAAGGGTGTGCATCTTCAATTTGTCACTGACTTCCAGAAGAGTGATAACTGTTTATACTCCCTCCCACAATGCATGCAAATGTTAACTGCCTTAGGATTTCTGGGGTTTTTTTGTTTGCTTATTTTTTGAGATAGGGTCTCGATTTTATAGCTCAGGCTGACCTTGAGCTCAGCCTTGAACACACAGCAATCCTCCTGCTTTTGCCTCCCTAGTGCTGGAATTATAGGCATGAACCACCACACTCTGCACTGTGGTATGTGGTTCTGATTGCTGGTGGGTGTGAGTCCCCATGCCTGGCATTGCTGTATGTGGTTACTGGGGACTGATTTATTAATTATTAAGTTTATTAATTTGTTCTGGGAACTGAACCTAGGCCCTTGCACTTGCAAGGCAGGTGTGGAACCACTGAGCTAAATCCCCAGCCCTTGCCTTAGGATTTCTTTTGGCACTGGGGATCAAACTCAGGACCTTGTGCTTGCGAGGCAGGCAGTGCCACCTCTGAGCTACATCCCTGGCTCCAATAGATTACTCAGTGGCTATTCCTCTGCTTGGTCATTGCACAATAAATCAAGTTTTTGGCATCTCAGGAACAATAATGCTGTGGAACTGAGAACCAGCTGTGAGTGCTCTTGCTCTGTGGTTAGCCACAGGGTTAAACACTCTAGTATTAAGCAGGACAAAAAAAGGACTTGAATTCTATTTTCAGATGAGAGCTCTTTGCAATTTTCTTTACTTTGAGTTAAACATATGAAGTTTCTTTTAGAAGATGACTGACTCAGTACTCTGTTTGCGCCCCTCTGGAAGCTTTCCAGTTTGATAATATTCCACTTACAAATGTGATGTTGTTGGCATGGCTATGGGTAAACACGTCCTCTCACACAAGAGTGTGAGTCTGAACGGATCACCAGAGGGCAGTTTGGCAGTGTCTGTGTATGTGTAAACTTCACACAACCAACAATTATGCATTTTCCTATGTCTTATAAAGAAGTACACATCTACATCTGGTGATGTGTATAAAGATATTTATATTTATTGCATCACCATTATTAGTAGCACAAAGAATGAACTAGGTCAGGTGGTGCTTGGCAATGATCTCAGCACTCAGGAAGCTGAGGCAGGAAGATCATGAGTTCCAGGCCAACCTGGACTATATGGGAAGACCTTGCCTCGAAAGAAAGAAAGAAAGAAAGAAGGAAAGAAAGAGAGAGAAAGAAAGAAGAAAGAGAGAGAGAAAAGCTGGCCTATCCAGTCAGCTTATTAGTAGCTAATAACTGGACAACTAATTAGTAGCTCAGTTTATTAATTTGTTCAGGAAATATTTACTGACTGTTGACAATGTGTCAGGACACTGTGTCTGGGATATGGTGTAGATTGTTCAACAAAATGAAATATTTATGCCTTCATAGAATGAACTTACAGTCTGGAACAAGGAGGCTGAAAATAGATATTAGACATAATCACTGATTTATTTCATATGTTGGAAGGAAGTAGTGCAGTGAGAAAAGAGCAAGTAGAGCAGAGTAGGAGATCCTCAGGGTGCAGAAAATTAGGGTCGGCCCAGTCAGTGGTCAGTGGCGGCCTCAGGGTGTGATGTGAGTGCTGGTAAGTGGCACCGTGGGGAGCTGGGGAGCTGTTCTGGGCAGGGGAAGGGGATGTGGACTCATTTCAAATGAAGACCCAACCTCAAACCATGGTCTGAAGGAAGTGGGAGCCTTGGGAGGTTTCAAAGGAAGGAGTAATCTGCTCATTGTGCTGGATTTAAAAGATTGCTCAGCTATGTTGAGAGGAGACTAGATAGTAGGTCTTCATTACTTTTCTCCCACAAAATGCAAAATACCCAAAACCCACAGTTAAAGGAGGAAAATTTACTTCTGCTCATAGTTAATGGAGGTTGCAATCCAGAATCATCTGGCTCCAAAGCAGAATAGCCTGGCAGGGACATTGCAAAAGAGAAACAGTCCATGGTATGCAGGCAGAAGGCAGTAAGCTGCAGCAGCAGGTGTAGCAGCAGCAGCAGAAGCAAGTCTGGCTTTCTCTTCTATCCCAAAAAGGCTGTGAACCTTTTGCATGGTGCTACCCACACCCAGAGTGTGGCTTCTGTCTTCAGTTAATCCATTCAGCCACTGCAGAGCAGTGCTAACTCTAGTCAGTGCGCTAATTTCATACCACACAGTGTCTAAGTTTCATGTACATTAGATCCAGACAGCTCCCAAAAGACTCACCTCTGACACATGAGGCTTTGGAGAATGTCCAGATACAAGCCATAGCACAGGCCAAGAGTGGAGACCAAAGGCCAGTTCCAGGGGCCGCAGCAGTCTGGGAAAAAGATCAGGGAGCAGCAACCAACTGGCCAACTCTTGGTTTGGTTGTTGTGTTCTTTTGCTACATCCCACTCTTTAGTTTTTTTGACCGCATTCTTATTTCTTTACAAGCTTGAGATTTGGCTTGCATTTTGCCTTTTCCTTGAGTTTTCATAGTCAGGATATTTTTTCTGTTTGTTTGTTTTTGTACAATCCTTGGCTTTCTAACTTGTACCTCATGTGTGGCCAGAATGTTCTGTGTTGAACATGGTGGCACATGCCTAATTGCAGCACTCTGGGAGGCCGAGGCAGGAGGATTACAGGTTTGAGCCCCACCTGGAAACATGGCAATTTAAGAGATCTTTGTTCCAAATTTAAAAGTAAAATAAGATTTTAAGAGAGTAGTGGAGATATAGCTTAGTGTGAAGGTTCTGGTTCAGTCTCCAAAACTGTAAAGACTTTATTTACAGACAAACAAAAATTTTCAATCCAAAAGATTTCACAATGATTCTGCTCTTTGGGGTGTGAGTTTCTGTTATCTACTATGAAGTAGCTCTAAGCAGCCCTAAAAACACCTAAAACACCAGAGCCAGATTGTTGCAGTTAAGTTCTATTTTCATTGCCTTGCTGTGCCTCAGTTTCCCTGCCTGAATAATACATCACCAATCAGTTTAAAACATTTGTGACATATGTGATTGCATATGACACACAGCAGCGGATCTCTAGATGCTAGTTAGTGCATCTCAGGTGCTGAATTCTGCCCCACATCACTCTCCCCTTTGGTTTCGAGTTCTGTCTTGTCTGACACTGCATTAGTCTTATTTTTCCACTGTTTCAAGTTCACTCAGATTACAATCTATTCTTTATTATATTTATAATATTATTATATTACAACCTATTCTTCATTATATTTTGGCATCTGAAGTTGTGCTTTGTCAGAATTGTTGAGTCTGCTCTGGGCTCCTGTGTTGCTATGTAGTCTCTGATATTCCTTGTGAATAGTTTTATCTGGTCAATTTTTAGACAGTTTCCTTCCTTAAGGGTCAGGTTAGCAATTTTAAATCGAACGTATTCATCCCAGTCCATGAGAAACAGCCCAGACTGTGCAGGAGTGACCCCTTCCCCAGATCCAACTCTTCCCTGTGAAGACAGCAGCTGTCAATCGGAGGAGAGAGGACACGCCCTGTGCCCTGAGGTCGTTCAGCCTCCTGCCAGACTGTCAAACGCAGAGACTCATTTTACAGTGCTCTATTTTATATGCTCAGATGAGCCATCAGAGGTGAGGCGTCAGGTTCCCTCAGTGTTGGCAGGTTTTTTAATTAACTTAAACATAACAGAGCCCCCAGTACACGGACTCGTCACACACGCATAATGAGTATCTGAGTGGTTTGGGGAGGAGACGGATGCAGAGCTGGGCTCTGAATAGTGCCAGCCTGAGCTCTCTGATGTCCAGGGGCATCCGAAGGGTTTCGCCCCTCCATGTGTGGGAGATGTGAGCTCAGCGCGGCTGCTGTGGTGAGGTTGTCCTGGGTCGTGACACACCTACCCTTTCCACTGTCTCTCTGGGATGGAGGGTGAGGGGAAGACACTTTCTCGTTCACCCCACTAGCAATGTCCTGCCACGTAGATGTAGAGAGTTGCTGAATTATAACAGAAACCTTTTTCATATGCGTCACCTTAACTGGATCCTTCCTCCTGCAGGACTTTTGTGATGTCTAACAAGACATGAGATCAGACCTCAGATCTGAGCTCCCCTCCTCGTTCATTAAATTACTTTAAACATACAGCTTCTGTCCCTATTTTCTCTCATGAGACATCTGGCCTGGGAGAGGAACATGGCCTCAGTCTTTCTTCTTACATTTCAGCTCTGCTCTCAAAAATCAGAGTTCTCTTTAAAAGTGGGGTTTGGGGTAGCATTGACCGTGTCTCCCGCAGCTTTTTATCTTGGAGTCATGCTGATAAAAGCGTTGGACCATGTTGAGTGTGTTTCATGTGGGGGCGTGGAGGATACCGCTGTGCTGAGAGCTCATTTAATTCTCACTAAATCCAGTGGGGTCCTGTAGTTATGTCTGGGCTGCTTTCTCCACACCCTGTCTTTTATACTTTCCATCTACCACACAGCTGGCTCTTAGCCTTAGGTCCATGAGCCCCCTATAGTTCTGATTTGGGGAATACTCTGTCGACCTGATCTAAACTCTTTGTGTGACAAAGAACGAGTTCTTATGGCCACCAGGGGGTAGTATTGAGCTTGAAAAGACTGGAAGAGACAGACTGAGCAGATCTACCTGGCACAGGTCACTTAGGGTTTTAGTGGGCGAAAATGCTTATGGAAGTCAAAGCTAAACTTCTTTTGGAACAATAGCTAAGGCTATTTTATGCTGTCACAGAGTAGGGTATATATCTACTTGAGTTCTTGTAAGTACAACCCTAGAGCTTAGAGGAAACAGTGTTCCCCACGCCTTGTACTCACTCGTTCAGCCTGCTGGGGCCACAGCTCTGTATAAATGTCATTTGCCTTCGAGGGTGTGTAGTGTCATAGAGGATGATGTCCCGCACTCATACATCCTTAGACAGTGACACACACTAACATAGACAGACAGCAGGAAATGTCACAGTGCACATAGCATAGGATGGTTACAGCTTTAGGTAGCTTGTCAGGGTGGTCCTCTCTTAGGGGGTGACATCTGAGTGAAGATCTAAGGCAAGAGAGGAGCTGGGTAAGGTCATTCCAGGGAGGGGAAGCACGAATGTCCCCGAGGTGCTTAGGGAATCGTGAAGTGTTCAGTAGAAGATGAGATCACAGTGGTGATAGGTGACTTTATCATGCAGGGTCTTAAAGTCGCAATAAACTGTTTACTTTTGCTGTAAATAAAGTGAGAAGGCCCTGCAAGTATGAGAGATGAGTGATATGATACAACCCATATACTGACAGGATCTTGGCAGTGTCACTTGAGGACTGGAGGAGACTGGAAGGAAGCAGAGACGTCAGCTGTGAGGACATTGCCTAGCTGGGCATGAAGCAATGGCAGTCAGGCCAGGACAAGGAGAGTGGGGGCGACTACACACAGATCTGGAGCTTCAAGAGGCCCTGTTCAAAATGTGCCCAAGAAGGGGCTTAACACTGTTTATCACAGCTATGTGAGTCAGCTTTGCGGGACTGTGGTAAAATCCATGAGAAAAGCAACTTAAAGTAGGAAAGGTTTATTCTGGCTCACACTTCCAGGAGTTTTAGTCCGATGATGGCAACCTCCATTGCTCTTGAGGCCTGAAGTCAGGTAGAATATTATGGCAGTGAGAGCATGTGGAGCAGATGGCTGCCCATTTCATGGGGTCCAGAAAGCAGAGAGAGAGACAGAAAGACAGACAGACAGACAGACAGACAGACAGGAAGAGATGAGGACAAAATATACCCTTCAAAGCCATGTCCCAGGGACCTGCTTCATCCAAATAGTCCCTACCCCCCAATAAGCCCACAGGGCTATGAACTCATCAGTGCACGATTCCATTGATAAGGTTATAAGCCTCGTGATCTAATCATCTTCAAATGTCCATCACTGGGCAACCAAGTCTTCAATACACTGAGACTTCTGGAAGTCGAGTGGTAAATCCCGGGGCGTCACTTCTGCGCTTTACATTTTGAAGCAGGAGCAACTGGATTTGCTGATGCAGATGGGATGTGAGAGGTGTGAATGACAGACAGCTCCGGGGTTGGAGTCCAGGTGCTGAGGAATTTGAGTTGCTGTTAATTGAGATGGAGAAGAAAGTGGAAAGAGAAGATTGAGGTGAGGGGGCAAGCAATAAGTCACCCCGCTGTGGACGCACTGAGCCATGTTCGGAATTATACACCTGGGAGTCATGAGCATGTAGATGGCGCTCGAAACCATGGAGTGAATGAAGTGACTTTGCACGCAGAGTGGTGGGAGTGAATGGATGAGAGTCAGGGAGGAAAAGAACAGGTAGTCAGGGGTCGGGGCTTTAGCTCAGTGGTTCTGGCGCTTGTCTTGCAAGCGCCAAGGACCCAAGTTCGATCCGTGGTAACCACATAACAACTGGGCGTGGAGACTCACCCCAGCAGCAACCAGTACCACATACCACAGTGCCGGGCCTGGTGGCTCACACCTGTAATCCCAGCACTCGGGAGGCAGAGGCAGGAGGATTGCTGTGATGTGAGTTGGAGGCTGAGCTCAGGGCCAGCCTGAACTACAAAGCGAGACCCTATCTCAAAAAAACCTACCAAAAAAAAAAAAAAAAAAAAAAGAACAGGCAGTCAGGACTCACCGTGATCACTAAGCATTCTGAGACTGGGCAGATGGAGCAGATCCTCCAGAGACCGAGCAGCCGAAGACAAGGCAGGAAACCAGGCCAGAGAGCTGTCCCCAAGCCAAGGCAAGGACACAAGGCTGGGGTGTGGCTCTGAGGCAGAGCAGGCGCTAGCATGGTGAGGCACTGCGCTTGATTCCCAGCACCAGAAAAATAAAACAAACCAAGAAATAAGTCAGATGCAAAGGAAAGGAACAGGCTAGGTAAGACATTTTTAGCACAGTTGGTTTTCTGGGCAGTTTGAGTCTGATCCGAATTCAGCAGCCTTTAAACTGACACGAGCGAAGCGTCAGAGAACACGGTTCCCTCGCTCTCTGGAACTTCGGCCCAGTCGGCCCTGTGCACGGGAGTCTGGTATTCCATTCCTGACGGGAGACGCGTCAAGGCATTGTATCAGGACCACAGACCACAGTCCTTCCCTTTCCATCTTTCTTCAAACACTCATTTTAGCAAGCTGATTTGGACTCTTGCCTGGAAAGCTAAAAAAAAGCCAGCAACTGTCGGTTGCCTTGAGCCCGCGCCGCACAGGAGAGGAGCGAGGGATGTGTACATCTCCCGGTTCAGGTTGAGATCGGCTCAGGCCGGGAGGAAGCAGCAGGGACGAAAATGACGTGCACACTCCATTTCTGACCAGGCGATTTTGAGACTACTTTTTCTATTTTCTTAAATAAGACCTGATGAGAGGGAGGCAGCAATAGGGATTTAAAAATAAATATTTTCAGAAGACAAGAGTGTTGAAATATTAGTCATGTCAAGTAGATGTGTGAGAATCACTTTTTTAAAATGCAATGAGAATAATTTTCACTCAGCATGGCTTTGAATACCATCTACATTGGTCAAATAAATAAATAACCCAGCTTAGTAATCAAAAATTTCCTTTTCCATGGGAAAAATCTTTTTATAGTATATAACAACTGCTGCTTTGAATCTCAGTGTTACTTAGAAGCAGGTTATCGAGAATTTTATAGCGCTGAATGCATTTTTTTCTAAAGCTAAAGGTGAGGAAAATGTCCATTTTTTTTACTTCTGAATTTTTTGAATAATTAACTTTGTTAAACAATCCTTTATTCCTAGAATACGTTGGCTAGACAGACATTTTAAAAATTGAGTTGTAATTTAACTTAAAAATTAATTGCATTGAGCTGGGTGCGGTGGCACATCTGTAATCCCAGCATTCTGGGAGGCTGAGGCAGGAGGACTGCAAGTTTGAGCCTAGCCTGACAATTTAGTGACACTGATTCCAAATTTAAAAAGAAAAAAAATAAAATAAAAAGATGGGAATGTACCTCAAAACGAAGGCCCTGGGTTCAGTCTCCAAGTATAGAAAATGCATGCATTTCTCCGAATTCTTGGTTTACACGTTATCAGAAATAAGTCTATGTTACAGGTCTGTTCTGACCTGTACTCCAGGCTTCCGGTCTCAGTAAGCCCGGCCGGTCCCAGCGATCCCCGAAGCAGTAACTTTCCCATAGAAACCACCTGGGGGCGACATTGTACCGCCGTCCCTGTCTTCCCCGCCTTGTCCCTCGATCTTCCTCATCACCTCTCGATCAGCCCACCCCGCAGGGCGCAGGCCTCTCCTCTCCTGGAGAGAAGTTTCTTCACCCGAGGCCTGAAGCTGCTTGGTCCAGAGCTGGACTCTTGCAGACCCGAGCAGAGAGTGAGGGGGAAAGAGCCGTCCGCGGTTACAGGGACGACGGGGGTCTGGGGGTATCCTGGGCCAACTAGGAGAGACAGTCACCCACTAATTCAAGACTAGCATCAAAGAAAACGAATCATAGGCAAAGATCCCAACGTGTCACATACAGACAGCGGAAATGGTGTGCGGTGTGCGTTTACTGGGGCTTATGTTATGTTTTATTTACATTTCTTACTGGAGTCCAGGCTGAGAGCTTTGCAAAGGTCCCCACGCACTTCCTTCTGTGCTGTTGCAAGGCCGCTGCCCCGGAAGACACCCATCTTTCGCGGGGGGATGGGCCAGGGCAGGGTCTTGGCTGTGGGCCCAGGCTGAGCCAGATTCCTGCAGCGCATCTGTGCTTCTCTTGTCTGGAGACGATAAGGAAACAGAGTATAAACCCACCCGTCACCGGGTTATCTGACTGTCACTATTTCTGGCTAGAAGCTGAGCCAGTATGTTCTTCACAAGTTTGGAGAGGGCAGGAGCCTTGGGAGAAGCAGCCCCAGGGTTTTCTCTCTCTCCCACTGCTGTGAGAGCTGATAGCCTGTGTTTTCTCCAAAGTGCTATAAGTGATGTCTGTGGGACCGCTTCAACATTTTCTCTCACCATAGAGTGGTGTCCAGCAGGGGAAGCGTGCGCCTGGAAAGCATGCTTTACTGGGGAAGGCTCAGGTTCTGGGGACCCCTGACCCACCTGTGTGGAGTCAACTCCCTCTTGTCTCTGTCAGATAAAGCCGAGTGGCCTTTAGCCAGGTTGGAAATTCATCTCAGTCCTGAGGCCCGGAAGCAGAAAGGTTCATGCCTATTGTTTGAATGGGAGAGTCTCTTTCTCTGGACTTTGCTGACGGACACTCATGACCTTTAAGCAGGGAGGCAAGCTTACTCAGCGTGGGCACAGTGGAGACTCTGAGCTGGACAGTTCTTCTCTAGAACGGGCTGCCCTGGGGACTATGGAGGACAAGCTGTAGCGTCCCTGGTCTCTGCCCCATAGAAGCTAATAACACCCTCCACATACACCAGTGTGACAACCAGTGGCGTTCCTCAGATGTGTCACATGTTCCCTGGGGTCAAAGTGGCCCCCAATAATATATAGGTTAAATTTATCAAATAGACAAGTTTAAAGGGGAGTTGGGCAGGGTTGTGACTGCTGTATTCAGTTAGCATATAATGTAAAGGGTCTCATCTTTCAAAACACAACCAGAATCAAGCAGTACCTCACATAGGTGTCCATGCACAGTCCGTGTACAAGCACCAGGCTCCACATAGTGTGATTCCCCTTCTGAGCATGTTCCTGTTCGTTCTCCAATCCCAGCTCAACGCCTGTCTTCTTTGCAATGTGCCATGTGCTCCAGTGACATTGTACATGCACACACATGCGAGCACACACACACACACACGCGTGCGCTGTTGTGATTAACCATAGGTCCACCTCCTTAACAAGTTGGGGCCCTTCTCGAATTCTTTTCCTCTGGCTCTTAGCACAGTGTGAGTCACAGGCTTTGCCACAATTCATGGCTAAACTCTGGCTTCCAGAAGAAAGGCAGTGTGAGGGGCGGCAGTCAGGTTTTGATTCTGTTCAGCTTTCTATTAACTGAGGGATTCTAGAAAAGTCTTTTAATTCAACTTTTCCCACCCAGAATGTGAAGGTGATAATTTACAGTTTAGTGGGCAATGTTTTGTTATTAAAAAACACCTGTGGAGGGGCCGGGGATTTGGCTCAGTGGTTCCGGCGCCTGTCTCGCAAGCACAAGGGCCAGGGTTCAATCCCTGGTAACCACATACAATACCGGGCGTGGAGACTCACACCCAGCAGCAACCAGTACCACATACCACAGTGCTGGGCATGGTGGCTCATGCCTGTAATCCCAGCACTCGGGAGGCAGAGGCAGAAGGATTATTGTGATGTGAGTTTGAGGCTGAGCTCAGGGCCAGCCTGAACTACAAAGCGAGACCCTGTCTCAAAAACAAAAAACATAAACCAAAAAAAACAAAATAAAACAAAAAAACACCTGTGTATGTTAGTGCCTCTTTGGGAAAGGAGTTAATCCTATGATGAGGTGCAATATGTCGACTTGTCACTTGAGTTTTGCATCTGGACATAGCATAGTTTTGACAGAGGACTCCCAGGGGAAATATTATGCATTATTATTTTATTATAACTATGTAAATGTCAATTCACCTTAAATCTCCTTCAAAGAAAATGTATTTTTTAACTCCACAAGAGTATCTGGGAAGCTCTCTGGGGGCTGCATGGAGGCCTAAGGACCGCTGCTACTTGGAGATCACCCTACTTCATACCTCATTAGCAGAGGGGGTGGAGGAGGCCTGGGCAGCCTGGTGTACGTCCTCATACACTGAGCGTGGCCAGAGGAAACATCTAATAGCATTTGTACGCATTGTTTTTTCTCCAAGTCTTATACTGGAGACAGTTTGAGGCAGAAAGATCATAGGTGCAGAGGCTTTATGATTCATCTGCAGTGTCTCGCCTGACATAGAAGCCACTTGGGTTGTGACCAGAATTTTAGTTTTAACTTACAACCAAAGTCTTGAGTTACGACCCAAAGACCAGCCCCTGGTGCTCCCAGATGGTCCCACATTCAGATTTAACCCTGGAGAGTTCTGGAAGGAACATTACAACTTCCTTTCCTATCTGGGGTTAACTGAGACACCCTAGGCCAGTTTTCTCTCAGGACATGGAGAGCTGCCTGTGTGTGGGGGAGAATGAGAAGTCTGTGTAGAGGAACCTGAGCCCTCACTGAACAACCCGAGTTACAACCAGTCCTTGGGAATAAACTGAATTCATAAGTCAAGGCTCCACTGTACTAGTATATAGTTCTTGGCAAATTTGAAGCCTTTCCCAGACTAGTTTTTCTCATTAAAAAATGAGAATAATAATAAAGCCTCTATTTAATACTTGCTGAGAAAATAAAATAAAATCACATCTATAAAATATCCAACATAGTGCATACTTATCCTCATACCTATATTTTGTTTGTGGATGGCAGCATATTTAAAACATCATTCTCTTTTTTAAATTGGTTTTATTGATTTATTTTATACATACATCATGATCACATTCAACACTTGAGAATTTGTACCTGTACACAACGCATCTTGATTCTCATTTTTCCTCTTTCTCTTGCCCTCTCTACAACCCCTAGCTCTTATATACATAAGCTTTGTTTTTTACTATCAAATTTTTTCTTTTGCTTCTTTACTTCCCCTTACCCACTCTTTTATTTTTGCACCTTTTCTTCCTATTTCACAATATCTATCATTTTGGCATTTATTTACACCTTCAGTTTTTCATACTAGAGAAATAATACACACATCTGTATCCTACTCACACATCTGTATCCTATTTCACTTATGAGTATGTCAGCAAAGTACATTCATTTGAATATAAATGTCTCAAAATTATCATTCTTAATGGCTGAGTAGTATTCCATTTTATTAAAGAACCACATATTTATCCAGTCTCCCTTTGATAGGCATTTGAGCTGTTTCCAAGATTTAACTATTACAAACTGAGCTGCTATAAGTGTGAGTGACATTTATCACTGTGATATGATTCTTTTTATTCTTTTATGTATATACCTAGCAGGGTCAAATAGGACCTTGAGTCCTAGATTTTTGAGGAATCTCCACTCTGATCTGCATAGTGGTTGCATCGGCCTACATTCTCACCAACAGTAGAGAAAGGTTCTTTTCTCTCCACAGCCCCACCAGCATTCGTTGTTGATTTCGTGATAGCAGCCATTTTTTGTAGAATGATGAAATAGTGTTGTTCCATCTGTATTTCTCAAATGACCAGTGATGCTGAACATTTCTTCATATGTGAAACATCATTTTCTGTGTCTCCACAACACGATTTATATCTTACTTCCTCATTATCAGAGGCCTTTGTACAAAGGACTACAAACTCATGGAGAAATTCTTCCACTATTATTAATAAGGATATTCTTTTTTTTTTTTTTAGGTTTTTTTGAGACAGGGTCTCACTTTGTGGTTCAGGCTGGCCCTGAGCTCAGCCTCAAACTCACATCACAGCAATCCTCCTGCCTCTGCCTCCCAAGTGCTGGGATTACAGGCATGTGCCACCACGCCCGGCACTGCGGTATGTGGTACTGGTTGCTGCTGGGGTGAGTCTCCACACTCAGTATTGTATGTGGTTACCTGGGAATCAAACCCAGGTCCTTGTGCTTGCAAGACAGGTGCTGGAACCACTGAGCTAACTCCCCAGCCCTAATAAGGATATTCTTGTTACCTATTAGTAACAATCATGCTAATAACAATAACAACCACAGAGAATATGTATTAAATATAAGTAAGTTTGTTTTTCTGCATACTTCATATATACTATTTTGTTTTATTGCTGGTACCAGGGATCAAACTTGGGCCCTTGTGCTTCCAAATTAGGTACAGTACCATGGGGAGCTAAATCCTGGGCCTCCATATATATACTAATTTAATAATCCTATGAAGTTCTGTTAGCCTGAGGTGAAGTAAGCTATAAAATTATGTAGTATCTGGGCCGGAGATTTAGCTCAGTGATTCCAGGGCCTGTTTTGCAAGCACAAGGGCCAGGGTTCGATTCTCCAGTAGCCACATACAATACTGGGTGTGGAGACTCACGCTCAACAGCAATCAGCACCACGTACCACAGTGCCGGGTGTGGTGGCTCACTCCTATAATCCCAGAATTTGGGAGGCAGAGGCAGGAGGATTGCTGTGATGTGAGTTGGAGGCTGAGCTCAGGGCCAGCCTGAACCACAAAGCAAAACCCTGTCTCAAAACACCAAAACAAAACAAAAACAAAAATTATGCAGTATCACTCAGCTCAAACAGGGGAGTCAGGACTTAAAAATACAGATGTTTGGGCTGGGGATTTAGCTCAGTGGTGCTGTACCTGCCATGCAAGCACAAGGTTGTGAGTTCGATCCCCAGTACAACCAAAAAAAAAAAAAAAACCAAACAAACCAAAAAACTGACAACAAAAAAGCCAAGAATAGATATTTGCCTTCTGAACACCTTTTAGCCACTGGGTCTCACTCTTATAGCTACTGGCTGTTTTGGTCACTTACTCATTCGGTGCATACTGAGCAGTTACTAGGCTATAGGAATTGAAGTTTTGAGTTTGAGTTAGACACACTTCCGGTCCTCATAGAGTTCATTCATAATTTATCAGCTGACACCCACATCTAGATAAACTGTCTCCATGTGACATCGTAAGAGGAGAAGCAGTGTTAGGCGCAGTGGAAGCAGCCACACGTGGTGCTGGATTCCTGCTGGTGGATAAAGGATCTTCGAGTGAAGGACACAGTGAACGGCTGCTCCATGCAGGGGTCAGATGCGGGACACTGCTGTGGACTTGATGACACCTACTTAGAAATAGTTTAGGTTGCCATTCATTAGTCATATTTTAGCTCATCATCATTATCATCATCAACATCATCATCATTATTATTATTCATGAGCCCATTATTTATTAATTTTGGGAAAAGAAAGATACTGAAGGACTATAACTTAGAAGCCAGGCTTTGCTTATACCTGTTCTCATGATCAATTAAATAATAAACTGGGAATCAGGCAGTCATTTTGACTTATAAAATAAAATTTATTGAGAATGCATTTTTGATGATAGACTTCGGATAGTGGTCTGAACGCTGACTCTGAGCAGGAAAAAATGAGGAAAAAAATGTTCTGGAAGGTACCCTTTCACAGGAAGGCCATTGTCCATGCTGAGTACTTTTTTGCTGGGCTGTGAGGGCAATTGTGAGATGGCAGGATTTCTCCCAGGCACACTGTCAACCAAGCTTATGCTTGTGTCCTTCTCATTCCAATGACGATGGCCTGTGGTGTCAGAGAAAAATCTGTGGTTCCGGGAATGCCTGGGTGGGACATGCTGGTGGCTTTCAACCAACACATCACTTCAGAGATGGAAAACCTGCATGTCTGTTCAGTGTCTGTGGCTTTCCAACTGTGGGGAGAAGACAGCTCCCCCACATTTGAGCTCTCTCACTGAGGCAAACCACGCCTTTCCCGGCCAAAACCGTTGTGAATCCAGGGTGACTTCATGCATATGGATCTCCTAGGCAGAATGTGCAGGCAGAGTTTGAGTTGGTTAGAGGGCAACGAGAGCTAATTCCAAGCCCAGGGAAGCTGCCCTCTTCATAAAGCTGAGTCTCATGTTCTGAGGGGAGAGAATGCACAGGATTGCAACAAGGAGATTGAGGACCGATCAAGGTCACATGGAGCTGATGACTCCCGAAAGGTCTGTGGTAATCACGGTCCCTCAGCATCACACAATGTTTTTAAACATCCAAGGCAGGTCTACACATTTGCCCATCACAAAATATTTGTGCTAAAAACAGTTGTAGGCCAGGCTATCAGAAACCTTTGGTGGGGTCAGGGGTTAGGGTTAGGAGGTGAGAGGATGAGGTGAGGGAAGAGAAAAACGAGTTTATGCAATATATTTCAAAGGATGGACAAACCAGGAGAAGCAATCTCCCTCTCTGCTGTGAAGTTACGGCTAACTCAATGAGCCACCTTGTGGGGTGTCTCTCATTGATGGCATCGCCCCTCCAATGGTGGGTTATATGTTGGCTCTGAGTTTGTTGCCTGGAATTTCCCAGAAGGTGTCTCTTATCTGTTCTGATAAGACCGTCTTTCAAACACTGGGAGTCAGGTCCCTCCCAAGTCCTCTCTTCACCAGGTTAAACTCCAGCTGGTCTTTGTTTACCCACCCTCACTGCAGGATGCCTCCCTGTGCCAGGTGAGGCCAGGTAACCTGAAGAGCAAATCTGTGATCTTGCCTCAGCCTGTGCTAATAAGTTACTCTTCCATCTACAGTCACATACAGGAAGCAACCTTAAAAGTCAGCTGAACTCAAATCCACACTTATGCACAGAAAAAAATGGAGATTTGGTGCTGCACGTATGTTGGGAGGTCAATTAGGACAAGAAAGCAGGTGTTGTTGTGGTTGTTTTTTGGCTCTGTAGGTCGCAGGCATGTGCCGGGCTATCTTCCTGGGAAACATCTACTGAGAAGAAAATCATAATTTAGGAGAGCACAATAAAGATCAATTTAACAGCACAACGAAGAGTTCAGCATGCTGAGGGTTTCTAATTACTAGAAATTCTTTTTTTTTCTTATTGAGATGATGGTTTGCTATTACTGACTTACTGACTCACATAGATTATGAGCTGCTGTGCTTTGTTTTTGGCTACTGATCATTTTACCTCTGAGGATGCAATTCAGTGGAGGCAATTTATTTCCAGAATTGGAAAGATCATTCGAGAGCCAAATAAAAGGTGGCTTATATTATGCAGTAATAGTATC
>PVIR01001923.1:0-111494 GCA_004026965.1 Petromus typicus
TTAGGTTTTTTGAGACAGGGTCTCGCTTTGTGGTTCAGGCTGGCCCTGAGCTCAGCCTCCAACTCACATCACAATCCTCCTGCCTCTGCCTCCCGAGTGCTGGGATTACAGGCGTGAGCCACCACGCCCGGCACTGTGGTATGTGGTACTGGTTGCTGCTGGGAGTGGGTCTCCACACCCAGTATTGTTATGTGGTTACTGGGGAATCGAACCCGGGCCCTTGCGCTTGCAAGACAGGCGCCAGAACCACTGAGCTAACTCCCCGGCCTCCGCTCAGAAGAATCTTGAAGTTGTGAGGTACAATTCTCAGGTTTTCTTCTCAGCTCTAGTAGATGCACACCTTGATACATTTAGTCTCCCTTTTACACTTTTGGTGCACTAATATACTCACAATATCTTCCTACCCTTAATTTTCAGTAACAGTAGCTTTGCTTTCGATAACTTACTATTCATTGTCCATTTCATTCATAGAGTTTTACTAGGATTCTGTCCGGATGTTAGACGTGATATGAGAGCAGGCATTGTAGCTGTCATGGAACTTAGTCTGCAGCAGGGGTGGAGGGTCATTGAGTGATGTCCTAACAAAGTATGAAATTAAAACTATGGGCCCATTAGGAGATCTGACGCAGCTGAGGGAGACTCTGCCTGAGCTGTGCCGTGGCTGGATCGGGGCTGAGAGTTCACGTTATAGCTTCCTCCCCACTGGGAGATGTGGAGGAGCTGGAAATAGCCCTGCTAGGACGGGTGGAGACGAGGCTCTTGGGAGGTGTTAGGACTGCATAAGGTCGCCAGGTGGGAGTCCCCACGATTAAACATGGCAGCCACAGAAGAAGTGTGTGATACCAGAGGCTGTGACTGAAAAACATAATGAATGATGACATTTGTTCAGAATGTAAAACACACGAATTCCCCTCAAAATTCTTACTCTCACGTCAAACACATGTAGCCTGTTGTTCCTGCCATATCTGAAGCAGCGCTGGAGTCCTCTTCCTGAGTGTCTTTTGGAGGCAGGATAAGAAGTACTAGCCGTATTCACCAGATCTAGTGCCCTTTGACTTCCGGCTCCTCCCCAAGTCAAAAGAACCACGAAAGGGAGACATTTTGCTCCATTCAGGACGTGGAGGCAGCCAGGACAGCGCAGCTAAAGACCCTCAGGAAGGACGACTCCAGAGCTGCTGCGGGAAGAGGCGAGGACAGAGGGGTGCGTTCAGAGTGAGGGAAGGGTTCATGGCAGTGTGTCTTCCCTGTAACACATTTTAAATCAAACCACATACTGTGGTTTTGGGCATACTTTGTGTGCGGCCCATCCTTTACACAGAATGCTTTGTGAGACCACAGGACTCTGCAAGTAGGAATACCCCTCCCTGGTACACCCCTTGATCCTCACATCTGTGAGCTACATGTACCTCTTTTCTTTATAAAGTTGCCAGACTCAGGTGTTTTGTTCTAGTAAAGCAAAATGCATCGTTACAAGCTGATTTCTTGTTGCTGAGCAAATTCACTGTGATTCCCTGCACCCTATGGGGAGGGGAACCGTTAAGCTTAGGCTTGGTAACACTTCCCATCCTCCTCCTCCTCATCTGGACAGTAAGCAGGTGTGAAGGCCAGGTGTCCTGTGCCTTGACTGGCTCGATCTCTGCCTTCCTCCCTTGGGCGAGCTCCCAGGAGATGGCTTTGGCTGGCAGAGGTCGTGTTTTCTTCTAGCTGTTGGTTCATATCGGCTCCTTGAGAAGCAGGGAGGGTCCCTGCCCGGGGGAAGGTGCTGTGGATCATCTCACGGCCAGTCTGTGCTCTCTGGGAGTAGCGTCCTTTCATTATTTCAGTGTTACTAGGTTGTAAATTAAAACGGAAATACAGAATCAGGAGAAAACTGTTGAGAGTAGGAGTGTTTTAGGTGCCTGCTCAGATGTGGGTCTGGCCAACTTGCTAAAATGGAGCCATAAATATGGAGGTTGTACCTTCCTTTCTCCCTTTCCCTTTTCCTTTTCTTTCCTGTGTTTCCTTTTCTCCTTTCTCTCCCCTCTCTCATTCAGTTTTTATCTAGGTAAAAAGAGAACTTTTGACTAGGATTGGTTTTCATTGTTCATAAATAGCACTCTGCCAGTCCTAAAAAAGAAAACATGAAACCACTAACAGTAGCCGCCATTACCAGCTCTGTCCTCACGTCTGCGATTCAGGCTTCTGTGTCGAGATCCTCAGCACTGCTGTCCTCTGATAGCTGGAGGGCAGAGCTGCTGCTGGCCCACACCTGGCTAGACGATCGATCGCAGTGCAGAGGAAACGCCCCGCCCGAGTCCCTCCAATGGGGAGAGCTGCTTCCCCCACTTGGTCTTCGCTGCTGTAACAGGACTGTTCTGTCTCAGGGTGAGAACTGTTCCGAGATAAAGAGATTATACAAAATACCTGACATGCGGTGGACAGTCAGACAGCAGCAGCAAGACTGTTGCTGGTTCTGGAAGCAGGCCTGGTCTGGACACTCGTCTTCTGAGCCGCTGCTCGACTTTTGAGCAGTTACTTTTCAGTCAGTACAGGTACCAGTTACTGCTTCGTGAGAACCACCCGCTACCCGTCTGGTGTTTCTTAAGCTGTTTCAAGTGGAGAAGTGATTTGAGCCTGTGTGATATGGTCATACGATGTGTAAAGACATTAAAAGCCCTCAGGGGACAGGTCACCCTTCCAGACGAGGTGAAACCTCCTGTGTGGCCTTCACCAGCGGCACCTTGTTTGTATCCTGACGTGTTCTGGAAGGAGCTGACTCCTGGGTGCTGACTCTACACTGCTCAGCACCGATCCTCTACGCGCTGCCCAGGGCACCCACCTGCCCACCTGTGGCACAGGCTGCCATCGGGCAGTGCGTGAGGCTTATGGCCCTGATCCCTCTTCCCTTGTAGAGCAGCTGGCATCCAGAGGACAGCTCCCTTCCCATGAACGAGCGAGGCTCGGGGGATTCACAGGTGTCCCCGTCCCGCGGTGTCCAGACTACAGCCGGGAGCTGACTGTGGGCCCAGGACACAGTGTGGAAAGTGGAGCCAGAAAGACCCCATGTGACCGTCTCCACCTCTTCCTAACTGAGGCTTTTTGTCAGTGCTTTGGCTTCCAGAGAATAACAATAACAAGACCTTCTGCAGAGGGTTCTGAGGAAGGCTGAGTAAGGTGGTAGAATTAGACTGCTCAAGCTTAGAGTGAGTGAGGAAAAATGTATTTGAATACATGTGTTTTCTTCTACAAACATAAGACCTTTGGATGCATCCTGTTCTTGAATCGCCTTTTGGGGTGATTGGCCACTCGGAGCTGTCCTAGATCTTCATCGGGGATTACCACTACTTTATTCCTTGTACACCGAGTATAGCCAGTGCCACCTTCTCCTCATAGTTAATCTCTGAAAGCAAAAAATGCACCATACTTCTGAGCTGTGTTACAGCTAAAATTGGGTTCAGAAAAAATAACACAAGCTGGTCTTCACGGTAATCATTAATTTGATTGGTGGACTGTCCAGTCAGCTTCAAGTTTTTCTTCCTCTCCTCCCTTCCCATGGCTTGTTCTAAAGGGAAGATAACAGCTTTCATGGAAACTATTAAAATGGGTTATTGATCACAAGCACCTAGAAAAGATCTGAGCACATTGTAATGCAGCGAAAAGGGAGGCTGGGGTATCTGTCATGTGTCAGCAAGGGTATCGCCGCCGCCGTGACAAGACAGTTCGGTAAAACTGCACACGGGACAACCCGAACTGAAGGTGCAGAAGACGGAGTGGGTGGGCAGAGGAGGAAGTCACACTGATGGAGAAGGAGTGGGTCGGAGTCAAGCCAAACACAGACAGACTAAATAAACCCCTCCGAGTTAGCTGCTGTCCATTTTGCAGATGAGCCTGTTTGTCTTGAATGCTGTTTACCAGGCTGAGGGATGCAGGACGACGGGCGCTCTGCCCCAGCACAGAGCTCAGGTCCAGGTTACAGAGTCCTGCCTTTGAAGGGGGAGGCAGGGTCAGGGCTTGGCCTTCAGGAGCCCATGGTTGTGGCGGGCTGAGCTGAACAACAGGCTGTGTGTCCAGGCGGAGGTGGAGGCTGGGATGTCGGCAGGGCCCAGCCATTGGCCATCAGCGAGGCACCGTCTGTCCCCTCGCTGGTAACCAGCTTTAACACCCAGGCGTCCTCACAGGCGTGATCGATGCAGGTTTGTTCCCATCATCCCTCTCTTCTTCGTACGTGGTGAAGCTGCTTCTTTACTTCCTCCTCCACTGCTTTGGGGCCTCATTTTGCAACAAGTCGGGGAACAGCGGCAGAATCCAGGGTGTGTCCTGGTCAGCAGCCGCTCACGCTCAGAGTCCTTGCATGGGCTGGTGCTTTGTCTTGTGGCTTCATTCACTTATTTCTGTTCCATTCCTCACCGCGGTGCCAAACTCAGGTTCTTCTTTCATTATGCCTTACGTTCTTTAGGCCTGACCCATTGTTTGGCATTGTTATTTAATTCCAAGTATTTATAACTCAACTGGATTTCTCAAACCTAGATTTGAGTCCTGTGCACTCAGTCTTTATGCTCTTGCCAGCACAGGACGCCGCGTGTTGCGGGCACCGGATTCTTCACTTATCTGCCGTCTGTGTGGTGTTCGTAACACACAGATCGAGTGCTTCCTTCTCCCCGGGCGCTGAGTCTTGGAGTGGCATAACGAAATGCTCAATGCAGAGGCTGTCGCCTGTCCTGCGCCCCCAAGCGTCCCGGGCTAGGGAGGCAGCGGCAGTCATATAGGGCATGAGTGCCCTGCTCAGGGAGCGCAGGGAGGGACAGTGGGGCAAGTGTTTGTAGACGTGTACAATAATTTATATAGATAAGTCTTTTCTCCGTGTCTTAGCAGAAGGAAAGTTTTCTCTTAAAGTGAGGGTACAGAGACCGTTTTTTAACCACTACCTGATATTTTGACTATGTAGCCATCCCTTTATGCTAAGTATTATTACTCTCTCCTGGAAGTTCTAAAACACAATTTCTGTGAACTTTAGGAAAACATGCCTTTGGCACTTTCTAAAAATAGTCTTCCCCGGGATTGCAGGCCTCTGTCAGAGGTGCTGCTTTTTTTTGAGACAGTGTCTAGCACAAAGTTCAGGCTGGCCCTGAGCTCAGCCTCAAACTCACATCACAGCAGTCCTCCTGCCTCTGCCCCCCAAGTGCTGGGATTACAGGCGTGAGCCACCACGCCCAGCACTGTGGTATGTGGTACTGGTTGCTGCTGGGCATGAGTCTCCATGCCCAGTATTGTTATGTGGTTACTGGAGGATCGAACCCGGGCCCTTGTGCTTGCAAGACAGGTGCCGGAAGCTCTGAGCTAAATCCGCAGCCCAGAGAGGCACCCTTTGAACCCTGGGAAGCACAACCTCAGTTGGCTGAGGTGTCCATGTTCCCTGTGGCTTGCCCAAAAGTGGGGGTCTCTGGGTGGTGTGGGGCGGCTGGGGGGAGCTGGGAGCTCATTCTGTGCAGGGAGAAACCTAAGGGCAGAAACCACTCCCCCCACCCTCCTGAACCTGGACACAGACACACCAACCAAACAGAAATGCCTTCATTTCTTTTTGTCTTAACTGATTAACCTTAAATACCTTATTATTATTATTATTATTATTATTACATTACAGAGGCATTAAGTTACAGGAAAATACCAAGGTACGTCTTTCACTCACGTGCCACTAAAATAGATCATTGAAGTAAAACTACAATTACTTCCTCTTTCCTGTTTTGTTTGAACATGTGATGCAACTGAAGCCTTCTGAATAGCAACTCAAGACTCTGTCGTTAAAGTACAGCTTTCTCGCCCCTCCCCGTCTCCTGAGTTCCAGGAATGGTGAGGCTTGTACGCAGCCCTTCTGGACAGAGGAGGGCTTAGCTTCCTTGTGACGTGAAGAAGCGATTCAGTGGGCACCAGCAGGCCCAGCGCTTCCTGCTTGGGCACCTTGGTCAGCACAGCAGCTGCATAATTGCTCATTGTTCTAGGATGTAAGAGCATGCTGCCCTCTGAGTGTCCTGTTACACCGCTGGCTCCGGATGGATTGAATAAAAGGTGGAGCCGGCTTGGGTCTGCCGTCCCTGCTGCCCAGAGTAGCAGGGATGAGGCCCAAGCTCAGCTTCTTTTTTCTATGTCTTACTTCTGTTTATGAATTAATTCACCTTGTGCTGCTGGGCTCATAGGAGACTAGAATTGACTGCAGAGGTTCCAGTTATATCCCGTTCCCCTGTTCCCTGCAATTAGGCATGAAGAAGGCCCAGTGAGAAGTCACCTCTCTCCCTGGTTGGGACCCGTCTTGGAGGCCCAGCCCTCACACAGGCTCTCTGGCTCTTCCTTGCAGTTTGTCAGCGGCGGAGATCGAGAAGCGGGCCCAGGCCCTGCACCTCTTTGAGACCCTGAAGACGGACCCGGAAGCCTTTCACAGCCACATGACCAAGTACATCTACCCCTCTCTCAGCGGCCTTGACCACGAGAGGCTGCTATACTACTTCACTCTCCTGGACAGCTGTGGCTGTGCGGACTTGGGGAGCCCAGCCATGAAGCCCGAGACCCACGTACGGCTGCTGAAGAAGTTCAAAGTCGTTGCCCCAGGTCAGTGCTGGAGTCCCTTGCTGTGCGCAGCCTTCTCAGCCCCATCTAGGGATTGCTGTCCTGGCGGACTCAGGTACTGTGGGCGGGATCCACCTGAGCCCGGGGGTCGTGGAGCCCATCAGCTGAGGTTTCACCCTTCAAGCTCTTCGCTTAGAGCCAAGGGAATTAAATATCCAGCAAGATAACACACCTGATGAGAGTCACAACATCTGGAGACTTGGTACTGAAATCTACGTGTTCCACAGGGCTTTTTCCTGTATATTGAATATGTAAGGCGTGATCTAAAAATACAGTGAATGTCTGCCTTTTATAAACTTATGATAGTAAAAGACAGATTGCCAAGAAAGCAGTGTAAGTGTATCGCAGCAAGTTGGCGTACACTGTGTTTTGAGGGGATTAGTGGAGTGTGTCTTTTGCTGCAATAAGTTGTTTAAATACCACACACACATACACACAAACACACACTTGAGACAGTCTGAGAACATGAGGCCACGTGGCAGATGTTGTGTTGTGGGAGCCTATCTATTTAAAACAGGTGTACAGTACTTAAAATAAGAGACTTTCACTGCCATTAAGTTGTGGAAATCTTTAGAATGGTGCTGGTACCATTACTCTCATGATTAAGCTCGTAAGCCCATCAATGCTGCCCACATCTCCGGGTTGCTTTATGACTTACTGTGAGCCGCTTTGGAGCCTGTGCATACAATGGTCCCGGCATTCAGGAGAGTGCACTGGAGTCGACCAGTCATTTACCGAGTGGAAAGGAGTGAGATTCACTCCCTGCCTTCCCGCAGCAGGAGCTGCAGGCGAGTGCAGTGACTGTAATGCAGTGTGGGAATGCACGGATAGAGGAATCCCAGGAGCTGTGCAGGACGAGGAGGCTGCAGAGGACACTGAGGCACGCAGAGGTACCTGAGTGTCCTGTTACACTGCTGGCTTGCACAGCTGAGACAGCCACACAGGCTGCGAGTGGAGATCGTCAGGCCTTCCGGGCGAAGCCGACTGTACAGGAGCAGGCGGGCGTTTTCCCTGGGCCACATGGAGGGTGTGCGTTGGAATGAGCCCTTCACTTCCATCTTCCTTGTCTTCCTACCAGGTCTCAATTATAAAAAGCTGACCGATGGAAGCACAAGTCCTCTGGAAGCCTTGGAGCCGGTTCTTTCCAGTCAGAATATCCTACCCATTTCCAAGCTTGCTCCCAGAATCCCCGAGAAGGACAGAGGGATGCTGTCGGCTAGCTCGCTCTACAGGGTCTGGCTGCAGAAGCTGTTCTGGGCAGGAGACGCCCACCTCGTCAAGCATGCCCCAGCGTCCTCCCCAGAGTGGCTTTGTGCCTATGACGTCTGCATGAAGTACTTTGATCGCCTGCACCCGGGCGACCTCATCACTGTGCTGGATGCAATCACATTTTCTGCAGAAGCTGTGACCAAGGTAACTGGAAAACTTCCGAGTGAAAATTGCTCTTGTACTTTATAGATTTGTTTTGATTTCCTTTCTTAAAGTGGGAAATAATTACAGTTGACTTTCAGTTATTATTTATTTTTTGCTAAGCATGAGGTGTCCCAGGTGGGAAACTATTTTCTTCTATTATCGATGTGCAAACAGTAGAACTCAGGCACACCTGTACTGATTCACGTGTGCAAGTCACAGTTCTCACGGTGGGTCATTTCATGGAGAATACACAAGCCCATTCATTCCAGTTGTTTGGTGCTGGGAAACTTGACAGCCAAGCTGAGTCTCACTGCTCAGAGCCCAGGATAAGGCCTCTGGCTGTGTGCATTTGCGCCCTTCATGTGTTCATGTGAGGGCTGGGGGTGCAGCTCAGTGGAGTGTGTGTTCCCCACACCTGTGCCTGGGTGGTCACTGGGACTGGAGTCAAGCTCTGTATGAGACGTGGCCGTGCAATCATTCACAGGCATGTATGTCACGTGTTCCAGGGCTCCATGCTGTGTGGAGCCCTTCATCCATTCTTAGATCTGTCGTCAGACACTCAGTGATATGTACTTTCACCCAGAGCAGATGATGTGAGAGCGAGCGCCCTGGTACACACCTGTCATTGCAGCATTTGGGAGGCTGAGGCAGGAGGATCCCCGTGAGTTGGAGGTCAGCCTGGGCTACACAGTGCGTTCAGGCCACCTGAACTATATAATGAGACCATCTTCTCTGTCTGTCAAAAAAAAAAAAAAGAAACAGACCAAAAAGCCGAGTATAATTTTTTTTTAATCTTTATTGGTACATTGAATATACACATCATGATTACACTCCATAATGGGGATTTGTACCAGTATAAGACACATCTTAATTCTCATTTTTTCCCCTAGCCCTACCCACCCTACCACCCCCCCATATACGTAAAATTTGTTTCCTTACTTTTTTGTTACAATCGCAACATTTTCCCCCTTCACCCTATTTTACATTGAGCATTTTCTGTTTCACAATATATAACATACAATGCTAGGACTCATTTACATCTTTATTTTCTCAAACCAAAGATGCGATATGTACCTATCTGTGCCCTATTTATTTCACTTATGAGGATATCCTCAAGGTATGTCCATTTAAGTAGAAATGATTCAAAATTATCATTTTTTATGGCAGAGTAATACTCCATTCTGTAGAAGAACCACAGCATTTTTATCCAGTCTCCAGTTGATGGACATTTGGGTTGTTTCCAAGATGTAGCAATCACAAATTGGGCTGCTATAAACATGGGTGCACATATATCACTGTGATATGAGTCTTTTAATTCTTGTTTGTATATACTTAGCAGGGCAATGGCCGGGTCAAATGGGACCACCAATCCTAGCTTTTTGAGGAATCTCCACAGGGGTTGTACGAGTCTACAGTCCCACCAACAGTGGAGAAGGGTTCCTTCTTCTCCGCAGCCTCGCCAACATTTGCTGTTAAGCCGAGTATAATTTAAGCTTGTTCTCATCTCCTAAACTGATCTCAGCCTTCCCCTTCTGAGACATCACCAGCCACCTGAAAAGGTGTGGGGCGGACGGCTGTGCTCACAGGTGCACTGCGCTGAGCAGAAACTGCGCAGCTGATGCAGTCAGTCCACTGCTGTGTGTTTTTCTTCGTAGCTCAGTGGAAAAATTGGAACATAGACGTTGCTTTACTGCAGGCCACTCTCGGGAGCTGGTGTTGCCTCAGTCAGGCAAATTCAGAGAGATAGATCAGCTACATTCAAAATTAACTATACCTTTATCATTTTACTAGGGGACAAGCTTCTTATTTTCTGCTCAGAGAGGAGTACAAAGATTAGATAAACTCCAGATCCAAAATCACATGATGCTGTCCTACAGTGTAGGGAAAGAGTGAAAACCACAGCGTGCAGAGCTTGCTCGTGTCGAGGAGCGAGGTGGGAGGAGGGCATGCGGCCAGATCTGCCCAAGTGCACGGAATTCTAGATGTTCTCACAGCTGGCACGTGATGTAAAATGTAAAAGAGTGCGTCCTATTTGGCCCCATGTGCAGCTCTCAAGTGTATCTCCACATTTAATTCGGAATCAGAGTTTTAGAAAGATCTGGAAGCGTTTCTATTTGTTGTTTTCAAAACAGCAGGCAGTTGTTGGGGTGTCAGAGTTCGGAGAGGAGCACCCGAAGCCTGAGCATAGTGCAGGGGGGTCACATGCACCCGGGGAGGGACCCCATGCACCCATGTTGGCCACTTGGGTGACAGCTGCAGTAGCGAGCTTTGGGAGAGTGTCCACAAGTGGTGTCGTGTCGAATAGACGGGAGCGGAATTGGTGTGGCCTTTGAGGCGGAGAATGTGTGGAACTGAAGCGGCACGTGTGTTCACAGGAGTTCTTACCTGCAGGTGTCACTGCTCTAGGTGATGAGGCAGGTTGGAGGGTAGAAACGTTTCCACAGACGGGCGCGTTAGCCAAGGGGTTAGACACCAGAGAGCAGAAGAAAGTCAGGTGTGGCCCTAGCCTTTAGTCAAAGGAGAGCAATCAGTCCTGTGGCTTAGGAAATGAGGAGCTGGCCAGAACCCTTCTGGAGGCACCTTGGGAGCTCTGGAGTGTTGCCTGGTGCTCCCCAACTGCAGTCCGCTGGCCCCACTCGCCACCCCAGCCCGCCTGTCCGCTGCTCCTGAGTGAGCCTGAATCTCCCTCCCCTCCCCCACTCCCTGGTTTCTCCCTCTGGACCTGGGCAAAGAGTGCAGGGCGCTCGCATTTCATATTCAGGCCACACAGGTTCTGACCTTCCTTCCTTCCTTTTTCTGTGCTGCCCGCGCTGGCCTGGAACTCACAACGCTCCCACTTCGAGTCCGGAGTGGCCAGGTGTCAGGTGCGCGCCAGCACAGCCCGTGCTCGGGTTGTGGAAATAAGTGATTGGCCCTGTCCTTATGCTATGAGCAGTGTTTCTGGTATGAAGAACCTGGAAGAGTAAATTATCTTTAAAGCGACTTGTAGGGGGAAAGGTAGCCGTTTCCTGTGTCCATCAGACTATCAATAGGTATATTATCTAAAATAACAGTCTTACGGTGATCTTTCTTAATTAAGGTTTGCCAAAAAACTTGTTTGCCAGTCCTGCCAAACCTTCCTTTTCTGACCTCAGGAGGAATCTTTCCCTTTACATACAGAAACAAAAGCAATTGAACTAGAAACATACATAAGAGAAAAACATAATTTGTCAGGGGCTTCCAGAGTAACACCCCCTACCGCTTCCTCAGCCATCTCTAGTGGAGGCGCTGAGGGTTCCCTATTTTCCACAGGGAATGAATTTGGTTTTTGTCTCTGCAGTTCTGCTGTTTCCCCAGCCCTCTTTAATGGAGCTGAGGGTTCCCTATTTTCCACAGGGAATGAATTTACTTTTTGTCTCTGCAGTAGCTCCACCTTACGCTGCAACTTCCTCATCTGAGTGACCAAACTCAACTTCATCCTCCTCTTCACTCTCAAAACTACCTTCACTTAGGTTTTCCCTCAGTGGAGGAGGTGGCAGTTCTTCCTCCAATGCCTCCTCTTTGACCACTGCCTAGTAGCAGCAGTTGAGCTGTTCTACCAGAGATGGGAAATTTCCCATGACCTGTTGAAATGCCAAAGTCTTCCACTTACCAAGGAACGCGCCCTTTGGTCCCCGAGCGTCTGGTCCTCTGAATCCTTCGAACCCCTTACCTAGGTGCAACTTGTTGGTGTTAAGTCTGGGTCGCTGAAGGAAACGAGGCACTCAGGGATGAGATCCAGCAGGGAGAACAGCCTCAGAGGACTGAACCACCAGCTGTCTTCCAACAGCTCTTTTATTATGGAGCCAATACAAAGTAGCAATGCATAGGGGTAAAAACAGAGGAGGTGGGCTGGGGCATTTCCTGGGACAGATCTTGCAATTCTTCCTGATTCCTATCCCAGTGTTTGTTTACCAATCTCATTTGCAAGATTCAGTAATACAAAACTTAACAAGATGCCCCGGGAACATCCTGTGAACTGGTGATAAGGAAACTCAGGAGTTCTGCATAAGGAACTCTGCAGAAGTTCTGCTTAACTGGTAGTCCCAGAAAACTGCAAGACAGCTACCTTTCCCACTAGAGCGAAGCTTTGACCAAGAATGAAATTTATTTCTCAATTTATTTATTGTTCTAGCTGTAACGTCAGGCTCTGTACGGTGTCAATGCTGTCTTCTAACTAAAGAAAGTAACTATATTTCACCAGAATGATCAGTCAGGGTCTGAGGCCCTGGTGAAAATGTTTAGGTAACTGTATTACCTAGTTACTTCGAATGCTAGGTGCCTTAGAAATGTTTTTAAAATGTTTTTGTGGCACTGGTGATGGAATCCAGTGCCACATCCCCAGGGCCCTCCCCATTTAAAGGCATGTCTTGCCTTTCCAGTGTTGGCTGTGAGAGGGTGCTTGCTGACCTGCCGCCCCCCAGCCCAGGCTCTCAGCACCGTCCGCAGCCTCTGGGAGCTGCTGTGACTCCAGCCGAGGCGCTGCCACCAGCCTGGCTGCCTGACTTTGTCATGCATGAGTCAGGCGCAATTTACACAGCTCCAGATTGAGTCATGAAATATTTAGGCTTGGCGTGGTGGCGTGCACGGTATTAGCTGCCATAGGGTCATCAAGCTATGAAAGACATGCTTGTATCAGACGTAAAATAGGGCTCTAAAAAACTTGACAGTAGAATGGACTTTAAATTATACCTGGAAGGTACATTCTCTGTGAAACTGGAATGTCTAAACAAGACAACAGGAACCAACATTTATTAAAACTTCACTGCATATATATTATGCTAGAGCTAATATTTATTCAAACACTGTTATGTGTGGCAGGCGTGAGGCCCTATCCTGTGGCCAGGAAAAGAGGACGAGGTTGGCTCCCACCGCCCCTGCAGGGCAGACCCCAGGCCCCTTGGGGTCTCCATCGAGGGCTTTGTCATTTTTTGATTAATGTGCACAGGGAGGACCCAGCCATACACAGAGAGGAAGTTGAGGAAGGGAGCGATATTTTATAGCCTGTGACTTGGGGGTACTTTGACACCACCCCAGAACTCAGGAGGTTCTTAGAGAGGAGCTGTGGTGTGGTGCAGTGTGCAGAATACACTGAACTTTTTGTTCTGTTACATTAAACCTTGGTCGAGGATGATGTGAGTGGATCTTTCACTGAGGTACAATGCTGTCATAACACGCAGCGTGGGTGTTTGGAAACGCGCCTCCCTGAGGTGAGATGTGGCGCTCTTGCCGCACAGTGCGCAGGCCCCACATGATAAGGTGAGCAGAAGTCTCAGACGTCTTTACATATCGGTGCTTTCAGACTCAGTGTGGATGCAGGTTTTCCCCAAATTTTCCTTTTTCCTTAAAAGCTCACATTTTGTTATTGACAGCAGTGAAGGGCTGACTTGTCCTGCAGGAGCGCGTGTCCGCCCAGCCCCACAGCCATACTAGGTCTGCCAGGTGTTCCTTGAAGCCAAAATGATGCTGCTGCATACCAAGCTACTTCAGCTCATTTGAATACTTGTACAGGTCCGTTTTCCTGATCTGTCTGAGTGAAGCAGTTTATCCGTACATCTCATCTCTTCACTGGGAATATTCACAATATTTCCCCCAGATGGTGAGCTTTAGCACAATTTGTAATTTTTATTCTTTCACAAGGAACATTCATTTATTTGTTCGTTTGTTTTTCAGTTTTTTGCTTTGCTTTTTAGACAGAGTCTCGTTTTGTATTGAACTTACTGCATAGCCCAGGCCAGCCTTGAACTCACAGCAACCTCCTGCCTCTGCCTCCTAAGTGCTGGAATTACAGGCATGAGGCACAATGCCTGACATTGTGGTATGTGGTTACCGCGGATGGAACTCAGGGCCTTGCGCTTGCCAGGCAGACGCTGGAACCACTGAGCTAAATCCCTGACCCCTAAGGAACATTCTTAAGTGAAAATGACAGTGAATATAATATAATATAATATAATATAATATAATATAATATAATGAGTATAAAGCAAAGAAGAGAAGAGCTGTGGCTTGTATCAAGCCACCTTCCGCAAGCCTCGTGCAGTCATGGTGGGGCCTTTTGGAGGTGGCTGGATCTAGGTGTGTGAAGCTGAGATTGATGATGGTGCAATGCACCATAGGTTTAAGGGTGCTGCACTGAGTGTAAGTCCCGCCCTCCCTCAGGGTGAGGAGCCTGAATAGGATGCAGGGGACAGAAAGAGGGTTGCGGCTTCTCCCTTGCTGCTTTGCTGTCTTCTGCCTGCCATGCACTGCCTCTCCCCTGCGATGCCCTCTGCCATGTCACCCTCCCATGGAACCAGCCGATCATGGCCCGAAACCTCTACAGCCTGTGAGCCAAGTAAACCTTTCATCGTTTACCTTTGGGTGTCAGGTGTTCTGTCTCAGCAATGAGAAGAGTAACTGATACAATAAATAAAATACCATTTTATCTGTGCTGAGAGCCTGCAGTTTCTACTCTGTTGTTTTTCCCCTCGGCACAAGTCAACATATAGAAAAAGATAAATCCAGCCCAGCGTTCTTCTGTGAACAGCTGTGAGCTTGCAGACTGCTCAGAGGGTCATGGCATGCTTGTTTGTGGAGCAAACCGCTGTCAGGAGTTCTTGTTTCCAAAACCACCCTCACCTGAGAGCATTCCGCCTCCTAAATAGTTAGGAGGTGAATGATAAAGACACGTTCTGTAAGTGCAGAAGTGGCAGTCTTCACGTTCTAATTTCTCCCTGGATGAGTCTTTTTGTTCTGTTTGGTTTGAGGGATCAAACTTGGGACCCTGCACTTGTGAGGTAGATGTCAGAACCACTAAGCTAAACCCCCATAACACTGGATGCATTTCTGATCTCTTTTGTCTGTGTAGGACAGTTATGCATAACTTGAAAATGGAAGATGAAATATGTACATATTACTGGTGTTGTATTACTGGTGTTGATTTCATTAACTAAGCAGTAGTTTTCCTTATTATAAATTTTGGCCTTTAAACTTTACATACATTATCATCATCATCGGTGTGTTTGTTAATCAAGGTGAGTGACAGCTGTGGTCCTCGCTCCTTGAAAGGCTGAAGCAGGACGATCACAAGCTGAAGGTCAGGCTGAGCAACATACTGGGACCCTGTCTCAATACAGAATTTTTCCAAAAGGCCTGGGTACCATAGCACAGGCCCTAGTTTCATCCCCGGTATCACGAAACAGAACTAAAAACCCCAGAACTAAAAACCCGTAGAATTAGTAGGGAGCTTTCAGGGCGAGGACCCACCCGACAGGAAGCATGGGGCAGGGCGCAGCTCTCAGGATGCCCTCCCGCCTGCCGCCCCCAGCCGTGTCCAGGCCTGTGCATAGTGAGGCTTGGGGTGATTGTCTCTCTCCGCCTGCACCTACTCTCACTCATAGACCTCTGCAAGGTGGGGTGAGTACCCAAAGCACGGCCGTGAGGAACACTGGGGGAGCTGGAGCAGGAAGCGTGGCTGGGCCGGGCCCTCCTGCCGGCTCACACACCCAGGCCGGCGCAGACAGCAGGCGGGTCCCCGACAGGGAGCACCCACCGGACACTTGCTGTTCAGCCCCTTCCTCCTGGATTTTCTGCCTTAATGAGAGAATTTTCGTCTCTAAAGGAAGAGTGAAGGGCGGCAAGTCTCGGTCCCCTTAACTCCTTCCAGCCTGGACCCACCTGTCAGCACCTTGACCTCGTCTTTCTCCTTCCTGGGCCCCTCGGCCTCCCTGCTGGCGTGCGCAGGGCCACGGGGCTCGGGCTGCCTCTGCTCGCAGCGAGTTCCCTCTCCAGCCTTGCGGTGCTCCATTCAGAGTTCATTCGATTTCCCATCTCAAATTTTGCCCACACATTCATAATTAAAAATCACCAGAAGTTATGCAGCCAGTTTAGAGTAGAAATACGCCACGTTCTACAGGCCAGCTTCTTTAAAAACTCCAAGTTTTATTTTCCATTATTAAATCCTCCAGGAGAAATTAATGTCATGAAAATCAAATCCTCTTGTCCTTTTAGTTAAAGTTCAGTTAAATAAAAATCCAAACGAGTAAGTTCAACAGCTGTAAGTCACGTGGACTCTAATTCCTGGGGTCTGTTCCGTGTTCAGGGACACTGAGTTCCTTCCGGCAGCAAACATTTCGCCCGAGTAGTGGGGTCCTCCTTCGAATCTGAAGGGAAGTTCATCCCGCCTGCAGCTCTCATCGTGCTTAGAGACGCGCTGGGAATCGCAGAGAGAATGCGAACGTGTGGGCATCAGTTCCGGGCCTGTGCAGTGTGGAAGACTCGCGCCGTCACCAGGCCTGAGACGCCGCCCGAGCCCTCGGCGTCCTGTTCTTCACCCAGGATCTGCGCAGCCCCAGAGTCCGGGAGCGCACAGGACGGCTCGGCTGGGGCGGGAGCCTCCGCAGGAAAATCCTGCGGGACGGCCGTCATGTCCGCGCAGCCCGATTTTTCCAGCAGTTGGCTGGGAGCCTCCCAGCAGGGGGTGAACCCTGACATAAGCAGCGTGGTCGAAAAATACAACGAATGTTTGACTGCAAAAATTCGCTGAAGTCGACCTGTGCAACCACGGCCAAGGTGTCGTAGGGGGTGGGGCCTGGGTGGGGGCGGGGTCACATAGAGGCGGGGCCTGGCTGGAGGCGGCCTCTGGGGCGTGGCCAGGAAGGGGTGTGGTTTTGTCCCCAGCTCTTTCCTTCTCCTGTTCCTGGCCTTCTGTCGCTCACTCCTCTCCTCCCTCCCTCCTTCCCTCTCTGGCTCACTCTCTTCCTGTCCTCCCACCTGGCCACTATGGCTGCCGTTCTGCTTCCACCTTGGAGCGAGCCGGCCATGGACTGAACCCGGGGAGCCATCATCCAAAATGAGCTCCGCTTCAGGTTGTGGGCGTTGCCATTCTGTCCTCGCACCCAGCAAGCGAGTGATATCCTCAAGCGAGTGACATCCTCCTAGGTCTCCTCCTGAGCCAGTGTGGCTGCCTCTGAAAACTGTCCGTAGGCACGCGAAGACCACTGCCTGTGCCCTGTGCCTCTGACTCGTGTTTGTGCTTTTTTCACGGGGTTGGGGGGGGGTGGAATATTTGCGTTGTGTCCTGGTTTTGATGGAGAGGGAGCAATAAAAACCACGTGGCTCCCCTTCCTGTCTCCCTCTCACGTGCCAGGGGTTGTCAGCAACCCATCCTCTTTCTTCCTTAGACAGGAGCCTGCAGATTTCCAGGGTAACGTGTCTACCCCATGGGATGTGTTTGCTTGTTGCTACATGGAGCCAACACCCTCCTGTTAAGTTGGTCTCCCTTTCTGTGCCAAGAAGTAGTGCCGCCCCCCTCGCCAAGGCTGCCCTGTGAGCAGTGGAGTAGAAGAACTTGCATCCCCCAGAGTTCCATCCCATTTCTGTTCCTTTTTTTTAAAAGATTTTTTGAGACAGGGTCTCGCTTTGTAGCTCAGGCTGGCCCTGAGCTCAGCCTCCAACTCACATCACAGCAATCCTCCTGCCTCTGCCTCCTGAGTGCGGGGATTACAGGCATGAGCCACCACGCCCGGCACTGTGGTATGTGGTACTGGTTGCTGCTGGGCGAGAGTCTCCACACCCAGTATGGTATGTGGTTAACTGGGGATTGAACCCGGGTCCTTGCGCTTGCAAGACAAGCACCAGAACCACTGAGCTAACTCCCCGGCCCCCATTTCTGTTCTTTAGGTTTTTTTGTTTTGTTTTGTTTTGTTTGAGACAGGGTCTCACTTAGTAGTTTAGGCTGGCCTTGAACTGCTATATAGCCCAGGCTACCCTTGAACTCAGCAATCCTCCTGTCTCTGTCTCCCGAGTGCTGGGCTTACAGGTGTGAGCCACCATGCCTGGCATTGTGGTGTGTGGGGATCGAACTTGGGACCTTGTACTTGCAAGGTGGCACCGGAACCACTGAGCTAAATCCCTAGCCCAGATCATCATAATTTTAAATAGAAAGGATATATCTAATTCAGAGTTGTGTTAAAGACACCACATCCCTAAGCTCCATTCTTACGTAAAAAGCGGTACACGTGTATTTTAGCCTTTTCTCCCCTAAGTGCATGATGACTGTTGCTGCTGTTGTGTGATCCCACTGAATACATCTACGGAAGTGTTATTAAATGTTTTTTTGGGTCTGAGGATGTAACTCATTAGTGCCTCACCTGCCTCACAACTACAAGGTCCTGAGTCTGATCCCTGATACTGCAAAAAATAAAAATAAATGTTCCCTCAGAGTTCCAAGAGTAATAAATGTTAAGTTAGCTAAGTTTAGTGATGCACACCTGTAAATCGCAGCTCAGGGAGGCTGAGGCAGGAGATCCTCAAGTTTGAGACCTCCACGGGCCTCTTAGTAACTCAGTGAGACTGTATCTCAACATAAAAAAATGCAAAGGGCTGTGGATGTCTGGTCTCCAGGCAGCCCTTATGTCCTGTGCTGCTGAACGGGACAGCCCGCCCAGCACTCACGGAGAAGGCGCTCACTGCCATTCTTCTGTCGCTCTGAACAAATAAAGGATCGCAGGGTCCTTGCCTGGAAGAAGCTCACGGTGTATAGAGGGATGTGAGCTATAATCTAATACAAAAGGTACCACTTAGAGGTATTAATTCTTGTGTACAAAAAAGGGTCATCGGTATTTATTGACTGTGCTTTACGATCCAGGCTCCTAGTCATTAATCCCGCTCTTTCTAACGATTATCTCAGGGCCTTCACATAGGCAGGGCCCCTGCTCCCGTGTGTCCTCCTCCTGGCATGCGTCTTAGGTCAGGAATGTCCCTCTGCTCCTAGCCCCGACCATGTCTGCTCTTCGGAAACTGCTGCCCCTGCCCTCCAAGGTGAGAGGTGGCACGCGTGTCCCACCTCTGCCTGCAGACAACCAGGAGCTAGGCACTGGTGAGTACAGCAGAGCAAACCTAGAAGAGATTCGTCTTCCCACTGTGACTGTCACAGGCGCAGAATGAAAGGGCCTGGGAAATACCTGAAGGACGGGCTGTGGTCTCGGGAGCCTGATGGAAGGAAACACGCTTCATGCTCATAAAACATCAAGTCTGGAGAAAGGGGCCTCAGGAGAAAGGGGAGGCTTCTTGGCAGCCTCCACAAGCTCTTCTTCGCATTCTGAAGGTGACTGTCTGTACTGCTAACCATTTTTTCCGCTTGTTAAAGGAAACCCGGAGGCCTTAGGCCTAGGCCGCTGCCATGTTTCTCCATTTGGCTTCCGGCTTGGTTATATCGAGTTCGGACGCCCCCCCCCCCCCACGTGCGCGCTGAGTACTGAGCCCCACACGGTCTGCACTCTGGCCGTGTGGCTGGGCTTGGTGCGCCGCTGATTAGCAGAGACTCTAGCAGAGGCCGCGGGATGCCTCTTAACAGAAGTGGATGCTGCGGGCTCTCCCGTCCGTCCTCCTCCTCCCTTTTCCCTCCGGGAGAAACCAGCTGCTGTTTCGAGTGAAAGTTCTCAGCCAGGCCGAGGGCTCCGGGCATCCCCGTGAGTGGCGTGGGTCCTAGGTCCCTAGCTGGGATGGCAGGCGTGCACCGCTGTGCCCAGCTGGACCTTTCAGTAAAAGTGAACACCGACAATGGGAGAGGACCCCGTCTCAGGTGGGAGGCAACCCGGGCAGCTGACAGATGTGACACACAGGTGTGGGCCTGCTCACCTGCCCCTCCCGATCTCATTCACAGGGAACAGTCTCAGGTTGAGTCACTTGCCAGCATGGAGGGCCGTAGCACCGAGGTCCCACTTCCAGCCTCAGGTGGCTGCCCCCACCCTGCGGCACCCTGTGGAGGGTGTGTTGCCAACCAGGGCTGCACCTGGGAGGAGATTGGGTTACCCAGCGTTGGCTGCAACATCTTCACTTATGGTTACTGTCAGAGATTAAGTCCCAGAAAGGTTAAATGAGGTGGAAGGAGGCGGGGGAAGGAGCCGCAGAGAACCGAGGTGCCTCTCGGCTGCGCATCCTCTCTGGGACCCAGGGTAGCACTTGCGCTCCTAAAAATAACAGACAATTCAGAGACAGCCCTCGGGCTCCCTGAACGCTGCGGGATGAGTCAGGATCCACCCAGGCCTGCAGACATCCGGCCTGCGAATGTGTGCTGGGCAGCCTGCACGACCCGGGGGTGGGCCTCCCTCGGAAGTGATTCCAGGCTGGCCGGGGAAGAGGGAGGAAGAGGCAGGAAGAGGCCGGAAGGGCGGGAAGGCCTTGGGCAGCGCACTGCTCCAGGAGGAGGATGCTTGTTAGCACCTCCAGGGACAGGGCTCAGAGCGCTCACTCAGAGCGCTGCGCATTTCCCGGCAGAGGGAGAAGCCGCCGAGTGACCTCACCCTGGGCTCAGCCATAGTGAAGCGGCTGCGCCAGGAGAAACGTGGCGGGGAGAGGACGGCCTCTGCGGTGGTTCTGCAGACTCCATGCCTCCATGGCTCTTGTTCGCTATTTAGTGGTGAGCCCTGTGACGAGGGCTTACGTGCACCTGCGACCTGTGCGCACCCAGCGAGCTTCCGCCTGCCGTGTAGGGACTTCGCAGCTTTCTCCCCGCTCGCCTCTGCTGTTTCGTCAGATATCGCAGCACAGGAAGATCCCTGTGTCATTTAGCTCTCCGGGCGCCAAGTGTCGGTGGTGCGTGCTGGTCATCTCAGCCCTCTGGGAGGCTGAGGCAGGAGGATCACAGGTTCGAGAACAGCCTGCGCCAGTGACTTAACATGGCCGTGTTTCAAATAATTTAAAAGTATCTGGGGATGTAGCTCAGTGCAACGGCCCTGGATTCAGCCCCCAGCACCAGAGGAAAAAAGGAAGAAAAGATGCCAGTTGTTTTTGCTTCCTGCATGGGCGGGGGTGGCTCTTCATAGCAAAGATGGTGGACAGTGGAGCCTGCGGGCTGTGGGGCGCGATCCCTGTGTGTTCCAGCTGTTAGAGCGTGCAGGCCGGAGCGCACAGGCACAGGCTGCATGGGCGGCTAGACGCGGTGCTGACTGGGCACGAGGGTGGCACCACACTTCCGGAGGACACACCAGGAGTGGTCCCCGTGAGGGATAGGTCGAAGAGTACAGGCAAAGGTCCTCCCCCAGAAGTACCTGCTTTTCTTTGTCCCTCTTCCTACAAGGCCAAAAGGTGGCGCTTGAATTGCTTGCAGCCCAAATATTAGTGGAGCAACAAATTGGGTTGTTTTTGAATGATCTCATTTTATGTGCAAGGATTTAAAAAATCCGTGTTTTCATATTTACAGTTGATAGAACGTAGAGGATGATCGTGCTGAAAACATTCTGAGTGCGTTTCGAAAAATGCTTGTGAGCGTGGACTTAGTAACAGGAAGTGTAAATGAACGATTGGCAGTGCCGCTGGTACCCGTATTACAGCCGGGACCCCAGCACCCGTTACTGGTTGCATCCATTTTTTATACTGAACCCATTTTTAATACTGCTCGAACCCGTCTGCTAAGCTACAGGCGGTCCCCACACTACTGGAAAACAGAGCCATTGTTTAGCTCTAGGAGTCCCCAAGGCCTCATGCAGTCCTGTGGAAGCTAGTCAGAAGGTGGGGCCTTAGAGCTGCCTGCGGGCAGGGGGCAGGGCTTAGCAGAAGGGGCGGTCCTGGGGCGTGGCCTGGAAGGGTTTATCTCTTTCCGACTCCTCCTTCCTCCGCTGTGAGTGGCTTTCCTGCACCCGGCCCCTCTGCGCTGCCTGGAGCCACGGGCCATGGACTGAAACTACAAACTGGCCAACATAAACCTCGCCTCCCTGAGTTTGGGGGTTTGGTATTTTGTGCCTGTCATGAGGAAGGGGATGAAGATGCTTCCGGCTGAGTTAGCTCTTGCCCCTGTTCAAAGTGATGGCCGTGTCACTGGCCAAAGACTTACTCTTTAAGTCAGACAGTCGTGTTTATGTGCCCACCGGGCAGACACCGTGACCTCTGGCCTGGCATAGTTCATTTTTGTCACAGAAGGAGTTGCCGGGAAAGGCGAAAGAGTCTGGTGGGGAAGAGGGTCTTTTTGTTACGCATGTGAGTGTGTGAAACTTAAAGGGCCGGGGATATAGCTCAGTGGTTCTGGCACCTGTCTTCCAAGCGCAAGGACCCGGGTTCGATCCCCAGTAACCACATACAATACTGGGCGTGGAGACTCACTCCCAGCGGCAAGTACCACATACCACAGTGCCGGGCGTGGTGGCTCACGCCTGTAATCCCAGCACTCGGGAGGCAGAGGCAGGAGGATTGCTGTGATGTGAGTTGGAGGCTGAGCTCAGGGCCAGCCTGAACCACAAAGTGAGACCCTGTCTCAAAAATCCTAAAAAAAAAAAAAAAACACAAAAGAAAACACTGCTTCATAATATTCAGTATTTGTCATTTTAAAGCAGCGCCTCACACGCTGTGATGAACACAAATAAAGGACCAACAACACCTGGGGTCAGACACCTCCAGGTCGGGGAGACGGAGCTGCGTGCAGCTCGTGGTGGCTGCGCACGTAGGTGCGAACTATTTCAGTAGGAGCACACTGCAAGCCGACTGCCTTCCTAATGAAGCCCGGTAAAGACCACTTTGGTAACTTGGTGGCCCTTCTTTGTTCCCATACCGCTGGCCCTAGCAAGTTGTCACCAGAGCAGGCGTAGAGGTATTTTACAAAGTGTTATCCCCTCCAGGGGGTTCTGTCACTGGCCTGGTGGAGGACTCATGATACGTACGCTGCAGCAGGCTTGTATCTTTGAAAGCTCTAAAAGGTTCACCATTGCTGATCTTACAGCATTGTGGTCAGCATTCAAAGAAACAAAGAACTGGACATGGTGGCATATGTCTGTAATCTAGCACTCAGGAGGCTGAGGCAGGAGGATCACTGTAAATTCCAGGCAGTCTAGCCTACTCAGTGATACCCTGTCTAAAAAAAAAGCTTGTTTCTCTGTTTTAGAATTATGTGAATGGAAATTAAAATTTTGAAACTTTCTTCTCAACAATTTCTAAAAATTAAAAAAAGTTGTTCTACATTGTTATTATTTCCCTTATCGCAGTGTATGTTTTCTCAGAAGACAGATAAATATTATATAAACATAAAATTGGCTGGGCATGATGGTACATGCCTTTAATTCCAGCATTCAGGAGGCTGAGGCAGGGGGATCACCTTAATTAAGTTCAAGGCCAGACTGTGCTACACAGTCAGTTTAAGGGCAGCCTAGTCTATACAGCAAGACTATGTCAAATAACCAATACCAATAATAAGTTTGTATTCAAACTGTATCCTAGTGAAGTAGAGAGGGATTTAAACTTTGCTTTTAATTCATCTGTGGACTTGGCATGATTATTACTTATTCCCAGACAGACTGAGTTCAACATCAATTTTATAATTCACATTTTTAGAGCTGTGAAACTCAAAACTCTTTTCACCTAGATATGCAAATAAGGAGCTTGTCTTAACAAGGCCACTCGGTTCCAAGAATGTACTCCAAACTATAGACTAAAAAAAAATCCTACAGCAAACTCTTAGGAAACATTATTTACAGTGATTGTTGGCCTGTGCTTCAGCCCTTTGAAGTTTTTGTTGAAGCATTGACTCTTGAATCTTGCAAGGCTCAGGAGGAGTTTTGTCCCCTGGCCCTGAGTGTCCCGAGGGGCTGGGGCTGGGGCTGCACGGGTGAAGGGGGACAGTGGCATCAAACTCCCCACCTGTGTGTCACCAGCTTCTGCCGGGCAGATGCCCTCAGAGCATGTAGGAGTTGCTACTCATAGCCTGGCGAGGCTGGTGTCGCCCTGATGACCTGGCTTCCTTGAGCTCAGGAACCAGAAGAGGGTTCCACAGATTCCCTGGGCACCTGGGCCCTTGGCGCTCTGGTTCACAGCATTCATGGAGTGCTGAGAATATGTCACCTCTGTGTGCGAGGTTGCTATGGGTATTGTGGCCATTGTGTCGGGCCCTGAGAACAAACTTACGGTTCCAGAGCCCCTTCTTCTGCCGGTTGGCCATCACCCCCACTTTTTCCCACTAATTGTCCTGTGATTTCAGCAGAGTGGGCTGCTGTCCGTAGCATAGGTTGGCAAGGGACTCGCCTCTGTCTGGGAGTGCTGACACCAGAACCACAGGCTAGGGCAGCCAGGAAATCTGAGAGCTGTGGTTTTGTACTCTTAAAATAAGAGTCTCCTTGTGTTTTTAATGCTGTTTTCCTAGCACGTTTTGCAGTGCACACTGGTTATATTCCGTATGGGGAGTTGGTGCCTGCACGCGACATCTTTATTCTTGGTTCTGAGTGAGATTCTAAGAGGCCCCGTCACCCATCTGTCTCGGTGTGCACGCATTGCCTGGGTTGTTCCGAGTCTCGGTGTTTATCTAGCTCGGCTGGCATTCAAGGCCATTGGGATTTATACTCAGCTGACCCTTCTGACTGGAGCTCCAGGGTCGGGTCAGTGAACTGCGGCCTGCAGGACAAGCCGAGCCTTGCACAGCTCCACAGAGTGTACTGGTTCTGCGTCTTTTTACAACATTTCAGAAACCAACCAAAATACCAGAACAGCGTGGAGCAGACACAGAGAGGCTACAAAGCCGCGCTGGGGCTCTCTGGCCCTTTGCTGTGCTCTGGCATCTGCGCAGGCGTCCACGTTTCTGCTCGCCTGTTCTGCTGTGCTCACCATCCACTCTGCAGAGGGCCACGGGCCACGTCAGGCCAGTGCCCATGTGCTGGGCAAGTGCAGGGCAGGTGGCAGGGCGCTGGGCATGCTTGAAGAGGGTGGCAGAACAGGAGGAAGTTCACACAGTGCCAACCAGACAGGCCCCTGAGATGAGGCCCGCCAGCTTCACCCCTCTCCCTTGAGGACCCACTCAAGCTCCCTGTCGGCCCTGAGAGGGAAAAGAAAACTAGAAAGGGTCTGAGGCTTGGTTTTGAGGCCCCCCCACCCCGTGATTCCCCAAAGCTGCCAGTGCATCTCTTGCCCGGGGTTCAGCTGCAAACAGTCATAGCTCAGGCTTGCTTCCGGGGCCACATCATTGCTCTAAAAATAAATCCTCGAATTCTTCTATATTGAATGCCTTTTAGCAGCAGGGGCCCAGAACCACATCCTCAGGGTCTCTGGGTTTGCTTATTTGTTTTTGAGACATCTCTCTCAAATACAATACACCTTTGTTAAATCAGGCCATCCATCTTTGCTCTCCATTTAAAGGCCGCTCCCCGAAGCCATCAGCTTTTGTGTACAGCCACATCATTAATTGGATCTGTGCCCTGAGCCACTTTGTCCAATTGAAAGAATTTATGGGCGTCACACCCCAGGTTTATCTTCCCCCGGAGCACTTTAATCTTCTAAAGGTTTTACCTGGTGTTTGTTATCTGTAGAGTTTTCCATCTTATCTTTTACTGCTGGCATCGAGGATTAATAAAATTTTAACCAGGTAAGGCCCTGGATTTGTGTCCTATTCCTGTCCTGTTTCACCCCTCACACAGTCCAGACATTGTTTTCTGAAAGTCTTTTTTTCTTTTTTTATGACATGACCACCACACTGTGTAACATCCTGCAACATCACTGCTATTCACTTTCCAACTTCTCCAAAGCCACGTATGCGTCGTCGTATCTTACGTTTTTGCTACTGAGACAAAATACCTGACACCTACAAGTTAAAGGAGGAGAGGTTTATTTTAGCTCACTGTTTGTAGAGGTCATCACTGGCTCCAAGGCAGAGGCCAAACAGTCTGTGTCCGGGCAGGCAGGAAGAGGCAGCAGCGAGCCTCCCTGCCCTCATCCCATATTCATACAACTCAGAAAGCTCCAGCTAGGAGCACATGAGGCTTGGGGGACATCCAGATGCAAACCATGATTTTAGGGGACTTACTCTGCACCTGGAGTTAGACAGACAGCAGTTTCGTTAAATGTTTCTTCGTAGTGTAACACAGATTGCTGGTTTTGTAGTGTCTTATCGACAACCCAGCGCCATCTGCTTTGTTCTCAGCGTCTGTCGTGTACTCGGTACGCAGGGGCTCGGGGGCGCAGTGGCTCACCGTCACTCGAGCTTGAGGAGGGACGGAAGCCACGCCTGCGAGCCAAAGCTCAGAGCAGGCCCTTGCCTGGCTCCTGTCCAGTGGAGGGAAGGCCGGACTGGCCCCCCGGCTCGCGCACAGCACCGTGGTGAGGGATTGGCCTTAGTGGACTGGGGACGCAGGATTTCATGATGACCGTGAACACACGCGGAGCCTGGGAATGACACCAAGCCGCTGGCTGGAGCCCAGGGCAGGGGCTCCATACGCCACAGGCCTAGAGGCAGCCAGTTCCACCCAGCATGGGTTCCGTGGTCAGCAATGTAGGAAGCTCAGAAAGAAAAGGCTTTTTCTAGAACAGAATTACATGATAAACTTGTTAGAAATGTTAAATTAAAAAATAGATGGTGTCTTAGCTCCTTCGTGTGGCCGGGACCAAACACGGAGACTACGGTTTAAAGGAGGAGAAGTTCCATGTGGCTTACGGCTCCTCTGCAGTTGGCTGCTGCAGGACAGGAAGGGCTGGTGGAGGAAGATGCTAGTTCAGAGTGGACTGGGAACAGCAGTGACAGCTGCTAACCAGGAGCCTCCTCCCAACCACGCCTTCCTTTGGGGCCATTTTCGATCCAATCTGTGATGGGTGAGGAGAGGCCCGTGTACCTCTCAGGTGCTGAATTAAAACTCAGCACTTCCCATGGGCAAGGCCCTACACTGATCACATTATATTCTGTCTCATTTAAATTTATTAAAATATTATGTGGTCAGGGTCATAATATTAAAATATTATGTGGCAAGAGTAAGGTTGCGGATTCGATCCCCAGTAACCACTTACAACAATGGCCAGAGTGTGACTCACGTCCACCAGCAGTCAGTACCACATACCACTGCTGGATGTGGTGACTCACACCTGTAATCCCAGCACTCGTTCAGGAGGCAGAGGCAGGAGAATTGCTGAGTTTGAGACTGAGTTCCGGGCCAGCTTGAACTACATAGCTATACCCTATCTCAAAAAACTAAAAAAAAAAAAAAAAAAAATGCAGTCAGTGGCATTTTTCAATTTTGCTGGTGAAGAAACTGAGGTTTAAAGCCCTTCACTGAGTTGCGTAGTCACCCAGGTGGTGAATACGAGGCGTCAAGTCGACCTCAGACTCTCCCCTCCGGCATGTGGGATTCTCGGCCTCAGCCGCTTCCCGCCAGCATGTCGGCTGAATCCCACGCCGCATCGTGGGGTGGGGAGAAGAGTGGTGAGTTAAGACCAGCCTGGACTGCACAGCAGATGTCACTTTAAAAATAAATAAAGTGAACCTAAAGTCCAGGCAGGAGCCCACAGTCTTGGTCCCGTCAGGGAGGCGTCTGCGTGTGCCTCGGCCATACAGGGGGCAGCTAAGCTGAGGCTCCCGAATGCCTTTGGAAGCCATGTTTGGAAGCAAGGATTCAGCTACAACTCTGTGGAAATGGTGCTTCCCGGCCATCCTTCCACTGGTGTGTGCCGCACGCCAGCTGTCAGGACGGAAACTCTGGGTAGAGACAGTGGAGGTGCAGACAGGAAATGAAGGCTTCCTGTGAACTCTGACATCTTGCCTTTAAAGTCTATTACTAATCCTTAGCGTCAAAGGATAACTGCTTTTAAGTAGTAACATTTTGTTGTAGGACCTTTACGTTATTATAGTTTTAGAACTTTTAAATTTTATTTTTTGGGATAAGGTTTCTCTTGGTAGTTCATATGGATCCTCACTATGTAGCCCAGATTGGCCTCCAGCTTGTGGCAGTCCTCCTGCCTCAGCCTCCTGATTGCAGGGATTACAGGCATGCGCCACCACGCCTGGCTTTGTTTTATTTTTCAGAAAGTCGTTTGGAGCATTCAGTGCCAGTGCGCCTCACAGTTAGCAGGAGCCAGCGTTGAGTGGAAACTCTAGCAAGCAGAAACGAGCAGGGCCAGAGAGAACCAGACTGCTGGTGTATATAACTCTTCCACCCAATGGGCAGCATCTCAATGTGGCTTTGAGTTATTGAGAGTGAATAAACTTCATATTTTCAATATTTTTACAAAGATAGAAATCTTGTTTGGCTGACACAGTGTCTGGCACACCCCAGGGAATGGATGAACGAATACAACATTGTTACAGAAACCTAGAAAAGTGGAAAAGAAAAAATACCTGTACCCTACCACCTTAATACTCATTGATTTAAATTTTTGTATACATATAAAATGGCTATGTACATTTTAAGCACTTATGTTTAGTATCCACATATGTAAACGTAGAACTACATAAAATACCTACATCTTACATATCATTTAAGTTTTAATGTTACTATGCTAGAGACAGTTTGATACTGATTGCTACAATTTTGTGATAAGCATTTCCCAAAGTTGCTGTGTTGATTTTAGAATTCTAGTTTCAATGACTTCGCCTACACTTTTCAGTAATTTAGCATAGGCATAGCATATTTTTCTTGTCCATTAGATTGCTTTTGAAGTCTTTATAGTTTGATTCCAGTAAAAATCTTTTTTTTTTTTTTTTTAGGTTTTTTGAGACAGGGTCTCGCTTTGTGGTTCAGGCTGGCCCTGAGCTCAGCCTCAAACTCACATCACAATCCTCCTGCCTCTGCCTTCCGAGTGCTGGGATGACAGGTGTGAGCCACCACGCCCGGCTAATTTTAAGTTTTTGAGACAGGGTCTCACTATGTAATTCAGTCTGGCCCTGAACTCACTATGTAGCCCAGGCTAGCCTCAAACTCACAGCAATCCTCTTGCCCCTGCCTCCCAAGGGCTGGGATTACACACCTGAGCTACCATGCCTGGCACTGTGGTTTGTGGTACCGGGGATCGAACTCAGGACCTTGCGTTTGCCAGGCAGACACTGGAACCACTGAGCTAAACCCCCCAGCCCTCTAGTAAAAACCTTTGTACATATATTTCTTTTTAATTATTTCATTAAATGATCAGAATTAGCAATCACGATTGTAGGAATGCCTCTCCTGGCTTCTGCCCTGTAACAAGCAATTGGTGTGACTTGTAATTTTATGATCCGTGCGTTATCAGCTTTGAGTATGATTGTTGGTAAACATCCACGTCTTGAGTTTAACAGTGCCAACGTGGTACCTCACTGTTTTTCCCTCCAGCACTGAATAGACGTAGTAAAAGTTCTCCCTCGGGGCCAATGCTTGGGTGACTCAGCCACGCATGTAGAGAGTCCTCTTCCTTCCCCGCTGTCTCACTCTCCCGTCAAGCGCGTGCCCTCGGCAAGGCTGGTCTGGCCCGCGGTGCTAACACCTCTCGCTCTCGCAGCTGCCTGTGGAGGTCCGAGAAGAGATGACCCGTAAAGCCATCGCCGCAGTCACACATTTGATGGAGAAGCCCCGGAAAAAGAACTCAGAAGATGATGTTCAGGAAGCCGGCACTTCCTTGGTCACCTATGCGGATGCTTTGGGTCATTTGCAGAGGTCGCTCGCCCACCTCGGGACGCTGGGCCACAGCTTCATCCTCTCCCTGAAGAACAGCGAGCAGGTAAGGAAGCGATGATGCCGAGACACCTCAGCCAACTAGCACTCAACAGCACCACCCTGCCAGCCATACCACTCTTCCCTTTTTTTGTGCAGCTGGGGATCAAACCCCAGCTTTGTGTCTGGGAGGCAAGAGGTCTGCCATGGAGCCACACCCAGCCCAGCACACAGGTCTTCGGGCATGCTGCAGACCTCCAGGTGTGGCAGCAGCAGATATTCATGAAAACCTCCCTACGTCTCTGCCCTTTAATCTCGTCAGGTCACTTCATTCTTTCCAAAGGAATTTTGGGTGCTCAGGACAGATGATACCTGGGAATAAAATGAACAGTTGTGCTGACTGCAGTCACAGCACTCAGGAGGCTGAGGCAGGAGGATCACCGTGAGTTCAAGTCCAGCCTGGATCACATAAAACACAAAGCGATGGTAGTAAAGTTAAGAAATCTCAGAGATGGTGGCTTTCAAGCTCTCCTGGCACTGATGTTTTGCTTTCCAACTGCGTGGTAGGGAGTTTCCTGAAAGTGTCACACTCCACATTCCACTTTGCTCGTTTCCTGTGAACCTCAGTGTCCTTGTGGCTTTGGTTTCCAGCGGAGGGTCTGGCGCCTCACAGGCTGGTTGTGGCATTAGGCTTGTGTGAGGGAGTTGGGGATTTTATTGTGTCTCAGTAGCCACAGCAGTTTGGATGTTCTTCGCAGGGACCAGAAAGGTGACAAGTCCTTCTCCGGTAAACAGTGCTTAGCGGCATGAAACATCTCCCATTTATCCTTTAATGCCATAGCCAAGAACCCGTAAGGGCCCACCAACCTCCTGTTTCATTTTTCCTAAAGTTGTCCATACTTAGAATTTTCTTCTCAACTAGAAAGCTCAGTGGTGGAGAGGAATTCAGATAACGAGCAAACAGAAAATTCAAAATTTATATGAGAAGCATAAATGGAAACCCTTCATTAAAAAGATAATGGGAAGAGCTCGAGCATTTGATAGCAGTTTTATTTCATTTGTATTTTTCAGTGCCTATTAGCCTGTCTAATGAAGGCCATTAAAAACTAGCCCGAGCAAGAACAGAAGCCTTTCTCTGGGGCAGTTTGGTTTTCCTTGTCTTGATTTACCCGGCAGACTTCTAAACCATGGCCCATGGCTGCAGAACTAGGGTGAAACTGGAATCTGAAGTGCACGCAGCTTGTACTTATTCGTGCCGCGATCTCCAAGTGCTCACTTGCTGTCTGAATTGCATGTAGCGTATTCAGAACCGGAGGGTTAACCTTGTCCTCCTTGGAACACACTCTCCTTCCCGGGGTGGCGCGGGGTGTGTGGGTCCGAGGCCCATGGCCCCAGCATCTGCCCACCGCAGCTTGGGGGTGCAGAGGGACCACCCTGCAGTACTGCCCAGGGCACTTCTGGTAGTGACGCCGAAATCAGCCCTCGCTGCCGCTAACCCTAATTACAGGACTAGACGAGATCACGTGACTCCCAGTGACCTCAGCGCAGTGGGAGCAGAAGGCTTCGCACATGCGCATCTCTCCTCTCGTGGGTACAAGTCCAGGTCGTCACTGTATCTCACTCGAGGATTTAAAAGCAGAAATTGTGAGCTGTGATAGGGGCTGGGGTGTGGTTCTGGGTTCAATCCCGAGCCCCCGACTGGCAGCTTCCACACTGCCCAGAACATAACCAGTCTGTCCCCCACGTGTCCCCAGGACCCTCTGCTTGCTCCGGGGATTATTCCGGCGAGTCCCGGTCACTGCTTGTCTTATCCATCAGTACTTCTGGATCTAGGTCCTCAAGACGTGTTAAGACATAAGCATTACAGCGGCTCACGATCAAAAAGAAATAGCAATCTTTAATAGCATCAAAAACCCTGCTCACATTCAGATTTCTTTTTCCTCACACAGTTTTGAAAGACAAAACAATCTATTCAGGATTACTAGAAATGAAGAACCTGGCGGGGGCTAGTCTTTCGGAAACCGTATTTGGTTTGCTGCAAAAACAGTAACTATCCTCCTTCCGAAACAGTTTGTTCTAACACTGGTTCTTTATTGTTTTTGTGGTACAAGGGATCGACACAACATTGGCTCTTCCAGGCAGGGGAGGAGCTGGCTTCCAGATGATGGTGTCAGCCCTTCCGGCTCCACACGATGTCAGGCGACATCTTCGGCCTTCCGTTTCCTTTGTGGCGTCAGCCAGCCAGCCACACCATTTGTAGGGACACTGTGCGCGTAGTTAGATCCGTAGGTGCATTCCCCGGAGTTACACCTTCCGCGTCCGCGTGCAGCTCCGAGGGTCGCGCGGCTCATACTGTGATCAGCAGCTACTGCATTACCCCCCAAATGGGGTCTGTATTAATTTTTGCTCCCCAAAACGCAGTTGGTCTCATTTTCACAAGATGTCTCACTTTTTCACATACAACAGTCCACATTTATTCGTGGACAACCATCTACCTTGATTCAGATACATTCCTGCCGTCTTCTTCCGGAGCAGCGTCCCGACTCTCCAAACCGCACCTTCCGCCGGAATTCCCGGCGACTCCACGTCCTGTGGAACCTCTAGGGCTCTCTCTGGTCCCGCTTCAGAGCGGTGCTGACATCAGCGCATCTCGCTCCACTCGTGTCCACGGTTACATCACACCGTGTATTGAGTCCTGAAGCCTCGCATTGGTCGCAGCCTCGTCTGCACGTCACCAAGCGCGCACGTCGTTGGTGTGCTGCGTCTGTGCTCCGATTGGTCAATAGGGCGTCCCGGGTTCCTCAGCTCACGTGGTCCCCTGAGGCCCGCCTGGATATTTACATAATTGTACAGTACCTTTTATTTTAATTACTAGTGTCAGTAATATTTACAGTTGATGATGTGTTAATGTCATAATCCAGTAACCCTCCGGCCGGCAACCTTAACGGGTGTTTTTAGGGCAGAGCTCGTGCCGCGAGTGTCCTGAATGAGGTTGCTTTTCTGGTCCGGCTTTTCCTGGGCGAGCGCGTGCGCCGTGGCGCCTCCTCCTGGCCGCGGTGGGGAGGGCTGGCCTTGGCTCTTCGCTCCGGGGCTCAGCCGCGTTTCCCAGCCGTCTGCGGCGCCCATCACAGCGTGTTCTCTCCGTGCCTTCCAGGAAGCTCTTCGGAGATACGGCGACCTTTATGACCAGTCCCGGTCGGAGAAGGGGCCGCTGCACAGCCTCGCCGTGACCATGTGCCTGGAGGGCCAGTCGCTGGGGGCGATCGAACAGCTGCTGGCGGCGGCGGTGGGCCCCCGGGACGTGTCCCCCAAGGACGCAGTGCACAGCGCAGTCGGGAACATCGTCTCTGCCTTGAGGTGAGTCTGCAGTGAGCGCCGAGGGAAGAGCCGGAGGTGTTTGCCGCGTCAGTGTGGACCGCGCGAGGGTCAGGAAGCTACACTGGGGCCGGGTGGGAGGCGCTTAGGAGCACGAGGTGATTTTAGGATCGCAGAGGCTTTCTGTCCTAAATACCTGGAAGTGGAGAACCTTGCCAGTGTCCCACCTCCGTGGAGAAGCGCCCTCACCCCGGGACCGCCCTTCCCGGCTCCGGAGGGGGAGCTCAGCGAAGGCCGGCGAGCTGCTCCCATCTCGCGCGCTTCCCCCAAAGCCGCGCTCCTCCCAGGCCAGATGCGTCTTCGCTGGCAGCATCAGTCTCGGAGCATCGGGACCGGAGCATCGGGGTCGGCAGAGTCGGGGCCGGCAGGGTCGGACCGGAACGTCGGGGCCGGAGCGTTGGGGCCCGGAGCATCTGGACCTGGCAGCAGTGAGGCTCGGCACGTAATGAGGCCTCCAGTGCTTTCCTGAATAATGCAAGGCGGCTCAGGGATGCTGCAGTGCTTAATTTATTCTCCCTTAAGATTCTCTGTCATTCTGTGTTGCTCTTGATTAAATGTGTGTCAGTTCCCTGCAGCCAAACTGAAATCAAATGGGCCTTTCTCAGCTTAGTTACCTTCACTTGATAGTTTTCACCACAGTGCTCCGAGGGGCTGGTCATCTTGTGGAGATGGGCCCACATAAAATATGACAGCATGTGAGAGATAACAGGGCCCGATGAAGAAAGCTCTGCCCCGGTATAGCTTGGTCCGATTATTCTGTCAGTGCAGTGAGAGCCATGTCACACCTCATGACAGACACTTGCCTGTTGCATGTTGTACCTCATAGTTTGTAGTGCATCTTTTTATTGTTTTTAACATCGGACCTTGGAATAAGTTTGGAAAACTAAACATTGATGTTTAGTTCGTTTCCTAAAAGTTGGATATTTTCATTGATCATTAGAACAGTAAAGATCAAGAGTATTTTCCAGTTGGAAGCTTTTGCTGTAGCTGCTGCTGCGTTTCCCTTCCGGGCCGGCTGCAGCAGAGATGGTTCCGATCCGGTGAAGTCTGTACACCTGGGCCTGGACTAAATCTAAGCCTGGAGAAGAGGGCGCTGGAATGCTCACTGCTGCTCTCAGAAGACCCGGGACTGCTGTGGGCAGTGGCCCTCACGTGTATCCTGCGGGAGGTCACGGAACTTCAGGGGGCAGCAGGGGACAGGCTGGATGGAACCGAGTCAGCAGTGGCTTAAACCCTGCACTCACAGGCCTCGCCTTCTCCTGTCTGCGCTTCTGCCCAAAGCGGGCGTAATGACAGTGCTGGTCCCCTGGCTGCGGGGCACAGGCCTGGCACTTGAAGTCACAAGTAAATAGACTTTTTAGAGAGGGTTCAGCGTGCACATTTTGGAGATGCTGTATTAATGCCTAGCAGTTCCTCTAGTTACACTTAGCCTCTTGGTGACTGTATGCAGCCATGTTGGACAGGAAGGACTGTGGGCTACGACAGGTGGAGAAAGCTTCCTTTCCAAGTCATATCCCCCCTCCCGGCTCGTACGTTTGTAGACACACAGCGCACATGCGGCTGCCGGCAAGGGTCCCCGCTGGTTGTCTGCAGTCTGAACAAACAGCATGCTCCTGAGGCCCGAAAGACTGTCCTCTGACTCTGTGTCCCTCTCTCTCTCTTCACAGCGGTGGCAGTGCTGACCTTGGGGGGATGAAGGACCCGCTGCAGGCCCTGGAGAGCGTGGTTGCTGCCGTGCACGCCAGTGTGGACGCAGGGTAAGGCGGGTGCCAGTGCTTCTCCTGGGCCGGCTGTCAGGGCTCCAACTGAGCGGGAATTATGGGTAGCTTTATAAAGTCTTTTAAAAGTTGGCCACGATAGCACATGCCTGGAAACCCAGCACTCAAGAGGCTGCGGCAGGAAGGTCAGAATTGCTGACCTGCCTGTGGTACATAGCTCTGTTTAAAACACCCACAAAAATCAAAAGCTGAAATCTGTTGTACAAATTCAGTCCACTTGTTCGAAGGTTCAGAGGCTGCTGAAGTTAGAAAGGTGTCTGTGAGTAACGCCATTTTAGAACTAATTCTTCAGTCCGGATCAAGGGCGTGGAGAAGAGAAACAGCAGACGCCAACTAGCGGTTTCTGGCTCCTCCGCACTCGCAGCGCCCCCATCTCACACCCGCAGCACAGCAGCCCTCGAAGCTCTGCCTGGTTTTCTCTTCTTCAGCTGGAGAGATGATCTCCTCAGAGTGGGGACGTGATTGGGAAAATACGCCACATTTTCTGCAAGAAATGTGTTATTTCTGCGTGTGTGTGTGCTACCGTCTGGTCTCTGTGTAGGCACAGATACGTGTCTGTGGTTTCCTGACACCTCTGAGCACTTTTATATCGACCTTGTGTACGGGGCGGCCATGCTGCCCTCCTCTCTGTGGGCCCAGTGTGATGGAGACTGCAGGGCCGTGGTGCCAGTCCTGCCCAGAGAATGGAGTTCAGAGAGGCCGAGTCCTCCCTCTCCCAGTCCCGCGGCCTCCGTGGTGTCTTCTTTGCTGCCCTGGGCATCAGGGAAGAGGGCAGAGGGCGAATGAGAACTTCCCCGTGAACAGGGAGGGGCCTCACGGCCTGGACGCATCTCCTCTGCTCTACCCTGCAGTTGCCCAAGCCCTTCGTGTCCACGTCTTCACATCGGAAGCCATGGCTGCAGCTGATTCTGCCCTTTCTGCTGAAGAGAAGTTAGGTGCTTCCGTAAGATTTCTCGGTGCCAGGGTCCAGGAGAAGCCAGACAAATCCTCTGGATAGGAGACGCCCTTCCTTCCCAAGAGCCTCCAGGCTCCCGAGGAGCCAAGCTCTCCTGTAGCCATAGTAACAGGAAGGAAGTCTGCACAGGAGCCTTAGTGAATCAGACAGAGAAATTTGGGAAGAGCCACAGTCTCACTGTGGCACATCCGGTGACTCAGGTGGACGTGTGGTATGAACCGCCTTTCCACTGGGGGGCGCTTGGCAGCAGGAGTCACCGTGTTTGTGGTCACACCTGGTGAAGACCCTCAGGAGAGAGGACTCTGGAGCTGCTGCGGGAAGTGGGGAGGACAGTGGGATGAGTGTGTTTGAAGCAGGGGAGATTAAGAATAGATATTTTGAAAACCAAAACAACGTTGCAAGGAAGAAAAAAAAAAAGAAAAGAAAAACATCTGTACTCTTCTCCTTGATGTACCTGCCACCATTTTATGACAGTTTTCGCTCCCTCCCTGACTGAATCATGGGTGTTAATGCTGTGACAGAAGCAGAGCCTGCCTCACAGCTGAAGTCCCAGGCAGTGCCTCACTTGCCCTCTGCAGCGCTTCCCACAGGCTACCTTTGCTCTCTGCCCAGGCTCCAAGTGCGGATGCCGTGCGGTGGCACGCATCTCAGATAGGATGCTTCTGTTCGAGGAACAAGTTCTCATAATTCTGTTCTGAGCTTGAGCTACTGGCCTCACGTTGAGACACGGCCTTCCAAAATGTCAGGTGTTATGAACTGTACAGTAACTTCGAATGTGGAAGTCTGGCTCAATTTAACAACTGAGAGAGTGGGATGATCTTGCTGCGTCTCCGTGGAGTCTGAGTCATTTTAGTTCTAGGACGTGCCCCATTGGGTTCCGTGGCACCGAGTGGTAACTGGCCGGTCGTGCCAGTGTAGGCATTGGCTCCGATATGACTGAACCGGTGGCGAACTGTCCGCTGCTGTTTCCTGCCCTGCACATCAGAGCGACGGCCAAGAGCAGGACCGTTAGGACGCGTGGCAGGATTTGGAGCTCATACACAGGACGCCTTCACAGTCACGGTGACATCCTTCCCTTGCCCACTCTGCGCACGTTTGTGGTTTTGTTCCAACTTGCATTTCGTCTTCCTGACCAGCATCCTGCCTTTCTACCGCGTGCCTTTCCCCGACCCCACCTCGGCCCTCTGGTCAGGGGTCCCAAACTCTGCTTGGTTACGTGAAGCTAGTAGGGACTGCCGCCCAACAGCGGGCTCTCAGCGCCTCTCCTCCAGGCCGCCCTACCTGGCCTGCTGTGCACTTCCAAGCCGAGGCCGTGCTTCCTTCTCAGAAGCCCCCGCTCCCATCCTGGAGAGGACAAGCCCACATGTCCTCAGTCACAGAAGGGACCGAGGTAGTAGAGGCTACGGTCGGCCATGCCACATGTTTCCTGTCTCTTGTCTGTTTAACTCTGCGTCCCTCAAGGGAAGTCGTTATCCATCTCGCTTGACAAATATGGAAACTGAGGTTCACAACCAGCACGTGACTTCCTGGTCGAGTCCCGTGAAGGCAAACACTGCCCCTGAAGAGGTCTGGTGTGACGCTGGGGCTGTCTCTTGGTAAGGAGAGCAGATTATAATGACCTCACTGGTTTGACTCACGCCCCTTACAGCCTGAGCGGAGAGGGAGGGTCCTGTGGGGGCAACCTGATTGTCAGGAGGAACAGACCCGGAGCCCGAGGGAGCCAGGCCTGAGCTCCCTGTGCCGCTCTGGGGGCCTCTGCAGCCCTGCACGTCAGGCTCTGGTCTCCGGTCTGCGCTCCTGTCTGTCTTGTCTGGAATCCATTGTCTTCCCTTCTGTGACTACTGAACTGCTGGCTTCTCTCTGATGGCTCAGCGGTGACCCAAGCCTCTACCTGACCAGTGCTGCTCAATACATGCACAAGTGATGGTCACTTGTGTCTTTCAGTGCCATTGTATCTCTTCCTCGCAGGCAGAGACTGGAATTTTGAGATCTCTGCCCTCGGCACGAACTATACTGATTGTGCTGCCGGTAATGGCAGCTCCGATGAGGACGGCCGCGGTTGGCTGTGTGTGCCCAGTGTGCCGCACACTGTGCCAAGGGCTCTGTGCCCCTGTTTGTTCCCCTGGGAAGTGGGCTGGTGCCAGGCCAGAGCCGTGCCCGGAGTTGCCAGGAGCTGTAGTCAGGCCCAGCCTTGGCCCCAAACGGTCCGGTCCCTACACGCACAGGAAGTGCCTCTTGTACCCGACCTCTTCCCTTTTGTGATGAGTGCCGAGGAGGTGACAGGTGTCTTTGTAAATTTGTAAGTGTTTCAGCCGTTGTCTGCATGTTATAATTTCCTTTATTCCTAAATACACGGAATTGTTTTTTAATTTAAATGGCCATGAAACAGCACTTCACAAGCGTATTATCTCATATATGCTAAGAGACATACTCATGGGCATTGGAGATTATGAAAAATGCCCTTGTTAGGAGCTGGGTTTCAGGCGAGTTAGTCCGGGACTTGGGTCACGTTGCCGACAGCCTTGTAATGATGTGGCTACCACCGCCGCAGGGTCAGAGAGCTTAGTCTGGCCCAGGGCCCTGTGCAGGCGAGGTCTTCCATGCACTTTGAGACTTTGAGAGGGATTGATGGGGCCCGCACACAGCGCCCCCTCCTGGAGTCCCTTCAGACTGCACTCATGTTATAGCTAAACCCTTGCACTTTATTTTATTTATTTATTTATTTATTTATTTATTTATTTATTTTGAGACAAGGCTGGTTTCTGAACTCAGCAATCCTCCTGCCTCTGCCTTCCAAGTGCTGGGATTACAGGCATGAGCCACCACGCCCGACGTTGTAGTATGTGGTACTGATTGCTGGTGGGCGTGAGTGTCCAGTATTGTTGTATGTGGTTACTAGGGATCGAACCCAGGCCCTTGCCCTTGCAAGGCAGGCACTGGAACCACTGGGCTAACTCCCCAGCTCTCGTACTTTATTTTTACTGTGATAAAGAATTGGACACTCTCACCATGGACTGAACTCTGATCCCAGCCATGAGCGAGGGCTCTGGGTCCCAGGGCATCGCTCTCTTCCCTGACACCTGAGATGTGATTCATAGCGGCTGCTTTGCGAAGGAGTAACAGAATTGATAGAATTGCTGAAATGGTACCAGCATTATTAGGATGAATAGAAATAGGTCCTGTTATTTATGAACTAGCCAGAGACACACTGGTTAATGTTTGGTATTTATCTGGTTAATGTAACTATTTTCATAGGGTCCTGTTTAAAAATCACATTCTTCTTACACAGTTGTTAAAGTCGTCCAGCAGACGAGCATTTAGGTCCTGTGAGTAGTAGCACAGGCCGCAAGCCTTTCTCTCTCTCTCCATGGCTTCCTGCAGGGAGCAGCTGGTGGCCCCCGAGGACCTGCTGCAGTGGCTGCGGCCCTTCTGTGCGGACGACGCCCTGCCCGTGCAGCCCCGCGTCCGCGCGCTGCAGCTCCTGGAGCAGTCCTTCTGCCTGACAGAGGAGGATGGCAGACTCCTGGTGTTCTTCCGGACAGAAGCCATCCTCAAAGCTGCCTGGCCCGGGAGACAGGTAAGGGGGCGGCGCACACCTGTCGTTCCAGCATTCTGGGAGGCTGAGGCAGAGGGGTGTAGGTTCACACCCAGTCTGGGCAAAACGACCTGTGGATGTAGCACCCCGTGGAAGTCCCATGTTCAGTGCCCGCTGTGGTCAAACAGACCAAACACCCCAGGGCTTCTCTCCTGTCGGGAGGTCAGTACTGATTGGAACGCAGTAACAGTGCATGCAGGACTTTCCTTTACATGTTTGAACACACACGTGTGTGCTAATCTGGCCTCACACGCCACACGTGTATGACTTTTGTCTTCTTAGCCACCGAGACCATTGACAGACCCCATCCTCTGTGGCGGCCAGCTGCACACTGTGCTGGGCGTGCGGCCTGCCTTCCTTGCGGGTCTCAGCAGGTGCCGTGGGGAGACACAGTGTCATGTCGGCTCTGTGCTGCTCTGCAGCCCCTCCGTCCTGCTCAAGGTCCCCCTGGCCACTGCAGGCCTCCCTGAACCTTGGCTTCCTTCTGGACCTTCTGTGTTCCCCACACACACAAGCAGAGCATCAATACTTGCTGCTGGAGGGCATGGGTTCCTCAAGGAAAGGCCGTGGCTGTTGAAATGTGGCTTACACTGCAAAAAGGCCCCTCAGGACAGCACAGTGTTGTGACCAGATGTCCCCCCAAAGCCTCACGCGTTCCTAGCGGGGACTTTTTGTGAGGAGGCTGGACCTAAGGTGTGCGAAGATGGGTTGAGGGTATGTGGCGACTAAATTAGCGCACTGATTGGCTGAGCCTAGCTGCAGGTGGGGATGACAGAAGCCCGAGCCTGGCTGTGCGTGGAACCTGCAGACCGGCTTAGAGCCCGGGTGGGAGGAGTGGTGGGGAGGCTCGCTGTGCACTGTCCTGCCCGGCCGCGGTCGGCGGCTCCTCCGTGGTGCCCTCTGCTAGGCCTCACACCTTAGAGCCAGCCTCTCATGGACTGCAACTTCTGCGGACTGTGAGCTGACCTTTAACTGGTGGGTCTCGGGTGCTTTGTCTCAGCAGTGAGAAAAGTGACAAAGACTCACAGGATCCCGGATTCAGGCCCTGCATCGGGCACCCGCCATTATCTTCTGTATTTATATTTCCTCTGAGAGGCAAGAGGTGAATAGGATTGTATATTCTTCAGAGTTACAGAAAGTGAGAGCCCCAACAGAGCAATTTATCCACACGTGTTTGGTCTTGCAAGATTGCAGAATGAATTATAATGAAAGAAGTACTGCCGTCTAAAGTATATTCTCAACAAAGGACCAGGAGCTTACTCACGTCCAGGCTCGAGAGATAGCTCAGGGCCCGGCTAAGGCGCAGCCTCAACACAGCTGTAGTGCAGAGCACGTGTATGTGCGCAGGAGAAGCAGCCTGTGCTGTCGCGTCCCTGTCCCGGGGGCGGGCCTTCCGCCCTGGTCCTGATGTCCCAGATGGGTGAGCTCTCCAGCGGCATGAGCCTTCTTAATGCAGCCTCGGTTGTCACTTGTGTCTGTGGTTCAGTTTCTTCTTCCTTGATGCTGGAGCCGGCCAGGACGGTGGGGCTGGTGTCTCGCCTTGTATAACGTAGATCTGTGAACCAAAAATACCAGGAACCACTGGAAGCCAGAGAAAAAAACAGCCATGTCACTTGCACGTTAGAGCTCCAGGTACACACTTCGGTCCTGGGCCCAAACTCCTCAGAGATCAGCATCGCCGTGTTTCCTCTTTTAAAAAAGTGTTTTCCTACATTCCAGCTACTCAGAAAACAAATGGTTCATTTAAGGTGGTATCAGTGATTTCTGGAAATTCATGAGCTTGTAGTTTCTTCATAGCTTGACAGATTCCAAAAAGAGGATTTAAGGCAATGGAGCCTGTATTACTCCACTTACTATTCCGAGCCGCCCTGGCTTCGTGGCGAGCACTGACCGTTTTGTCCCGTGGTCACGTCCCTACGTCTGTACGTGACTCCTCGTTTCAACAGTGTTTCCCTTGTGGCAGGACAGACTCTCAGACACCAAAAAAGTTTGTCTCCTGGCGTCTCAGACACCCGGAGAAGTCACCGTGCACCTTGTCATCCTCTTGGCTCTGCTGTCCTCTGCTTTCTCCCACAGACAGGCAGTTACCATGCTCTGGCGGCCGATGAGCAGGGCTTGCCAGCACGTTAGCCAGCAGAAGGAGTAGGTTTGGCCAGCCTGGGCTTACATAGCAGTATTCTGTCCCAAAATAAAAAGAAAATAGCTTTGATAGCTGTGTTTTGTAGAAAAGGAAATGGGTGCCTAGAAAGGAGAAGTTAGCTCCTGAGCTTGGAGCTTAGGAGTCACCTCTTATAAATTGACGCAGCTTCAAATAACTAATCACTCACGGTCTGTTTTATGATTTTCCCATTTCGCCACAAATTGCTTCCTACTATCTGCCAACTTTCCCTTACCTATGCTTCTGTCTTCTTCTTATACAATATCTTTTTTTTTCCATTAGAATATAAATTCCCTGAGAACAGGGATTTTAAAGACATTCAATAAATATTTGTTGCATAAATGAATAATAAATCTTCAAAAACTTGCACAAAGTCACCCTTAACTGACAAGGCCAAGACTCCTGGCTTTGACCGTAATGTCCCTGCCACCAGTGATGGAGTGCCAGCGCCGTCGTGTCCCCCATGTGCCTGCGAGGAGAGCCGGGAATGCTGGGAGATGTCCTCAGAGTGCCCAGTGCCTTTCGATTGACACTCTTGCGCTCATCTGCTGTACTTTGCTGGCAGTGATTTGTGACCTGCCAGTGGGCCTGTGAGGAGGCGCGTGGGTGTGAGCATGTTTGTCTCGGCAGGAGTGAGCGCCGCAGAGTTTAGCGTGGGCCGGGTCCCTTTTCTCCCGGCTCACGGAAGCGGAGAGAGTGTCCGTATTCACTGTGCTGCAGGTCCTGGAGGAGCCGAGCCTTTCTGTGGACTGACTTTCCCCTCACGCTCAGCCCTGGCCCTGGCATCCAGACAGCGGAAGAGGAGGCTGCAGATGGCTGAGGTTGTGTTCGTTTCCGAGTCGTGCTGCAGGGCCCTTGCCCCCTCCTTCCAGACACGGCTGCGTGACTGTCACCGTGACACCACTCGGAGAGGCAGGACCGGGGCTCCAGGTCCGCACCGTCCAGCCGAATCCTGTGTTCCTGGCCCTGGGCGACACTTCCTCCCAGTTTCCGGGCCCAGGAGGCGCCTGCCCGGCTCTCCCCCTTCCCACTGTGGCCTCACAGAGATGAAAATGTCGGCCGAGAAAAGTCAGGAGTTGGAACCCATGGCTTCCGCCTTGAGGTTGGCAACTGTCTCAGTGCCGTGTGTTACTGCTGCTCAGCTCAGTCATCGGAAGATGTGTGGGACATGTGCTGGAGAGACTTCAGGCGGGACTCACATGCCACAAAGATGGCACGGCCACTAGCCATGAGGGAGCGAGTGCTCCAACTGCCCTGGGCCAGACTCAGCTCGCCGCGCCCGGAGCTGTCTGTGAAGGTGTAGCTGTGAGAGGTTAGGCGGGTCCCAGCCCAGGCGCCCAGGCGGGCAGCTGCCACACTGGTGAGGGTGCACATCCCTCCCCCGAGGAGTCAGTGCCCGAGGGGTTCAGGCTCCAGGATGCTCTGAGTCTGTCCAGAGCACAGCCCGCCCCCCAGGAGGCCCGTGAGGTCCTCGTGACTGAGTTCATCACAGCCGGTGTGTGTTGAATTTGAGAGCCACCAAGATGCAGAAGCGGAAGGGAGCAGTGGCCTGTGAGGATCCCTGGGCACATGCATGGCACCAGAGACGACACAATGGCTGTGTGCAGGAGAGATCCCCATCCCTGCCTACATGGCACACTGAAGGGAACTGAGGCCTGAACTCGGCTCTGAGTGTGGCGCTGGCCGTGAAGACAGACTAAGACAGGAGGATGGCAGGTTTGTGCCCAGCCTGGATAACTTACCACCTTAAGGAGACCTGTCTCCAAATTTTAAAAAGAAATTTTGTTTTTAAACTGGAGTTGTAGTGCAATGTAAAGGCTCTGGGTTCAATCCCTTGTCCCCCCAGATCCCAAAAAAAGAAGAAAAGGAAGAAGTGAGAGAGGAAAGCGTGGAGTTAACGTCCATAAACAGGGTGGCTGCTCTGCTGTGGAAGGGTGAGGAGAAAGAGTTTGAGGCTGATCTTTCTTCTCCTTCAGGTACCAGGGAGAAAGTGATGCTCCTCAGCTTGCTAGAAATACCAGTTTTGTAGAGAAGGACACTACATTTGGGGATGTCAGTAGTGAGTTTTAACTCTGAACATTTTCTTTCTCTTCTGGTCAGTTTGGTTTTGGATGAAGGTTCTCCCTGTGTAGTTCGTAGTTCACATTGCCCTCAAATCTATGGCGATCCTCCTGCCTCAGCCTCCCTAGTGCTGGGATTATAGTCAATGCGCCGCCATGCCCAGTTGCGCAGTATTTTCTACAGGGTGAGAGGGGAGTCGTGAGGAGGCCCCCTTTGTCCCGTCTCATGAGCAGACTTTCTTCATAGCCCACAAATGCCTGACCTAACAGGACAGCTTCCCATGAAGCAAACAAGTTCAACAGTCATGACTGGAGCCGCTTTGTCCTTAACCTCCACGGCTTCCCTCCCTCTGCTCTGGGGCTGTGTCGGCTGCAGGTCTCGGGTTCTGTGCACTTCCTGCTCCTCACCTGTGTTAGTCTAAAGTCTGGACACCTGTGCCCTGCCATCAGCCTGGACGCGGCTTCGTGTAGTCGTATTTATTACTGTATGGTTTTGTCTTTGGAGAATATGCATGGAGACACATACTAGGTGGCCAACATTTGCTTTATCTCTTTGGCTAACTTTGGACTATAATAAAATCAGGGTCAAAACTGAAACTTTAAAAACTGACTTCTGGAGTTTTAAGAAATCTCTTTTCACATAAGCTGAGAAGAGGCTGTTTCCATATTTTTGAAGCTTCTCCATGGGCCAAGTCCCCTGCCCTGTATATTAATTATCACAGTATTTAAACATCATTCCCTGAAACAGGTGCTTTTGTTATTTCATTTATCATGTGCGGAAATAAACTAAGATCTGTGAAGAAACTTGTCCACTCTCCATAGGATCTCAGGTACTTTTCCTGCTGCTGACAGCTCACAGCTTGTCCAGGTTTCAGCCATAGTTAGTCGGCTGCTCTCAGAGCAGCGTGGCCGAGGGTGGGCAGCACAGAAGAGGAGCACTCTGGGGCTGGGCAGGGGGAGCAGCGAGCCCTCCGGGTGCCGCCCCCACACCCACAGCCTCCCCCATCCACAAACAGAACTGTGTCAAACCTCTGTGCTCTGATCGAGTGCCCACATGACCTTAGTCCTGGCATCGATCCACCTCCACAAGGCTGGCCCCGTGACCACACGCGGCCTTGAGGGGCCGTCCAGATACAAGGCCTCGCTGTCTCAATGCCCCACCGTGGTGAAGGACCGTGGTAACCAGCAGCGGCTCCAGGTCGCTCTGCGATCCCTGTAGTTGTGGATGCCACCAGGCACCCGTAACAGTTTCACAGCAGCTCGTCCTGTGTTCGATGGCGTTGTGCGCCGCGTCACGCTGCATCATTCCCCTGACGGTCTGGTAGGTGCAGCGTTGGCACCTTACTTCCTGTGTGCAGCTCCAGGTGGTGTTTGTATGTGATCACAGAGCTACGAGGGGCGGGTCTGAGTGATGCCAGGCAGCCAACGCATTTCTCGCCAAGCTACTAGGATTTCCCCCGAGTGCTTTGACTCCCGTGGAGGAGCGAGCCTGGCCTGTACAGACCCCCTTCATTAGCCACTGTCAGGACAAACACCAGTAAAAGTGGGGCTCCTCTGGCATGGTGGGCGACTTGTCCTTAGAGAGCAAAACCAAAGTGCCAGGTAAGGCTTTCCCTTTTATCTGAGCACACAGTGTTTTGTCTGTTGGATGTTTCGTTCACAACCCCTCTCTCCTAAACTGTGACATTTAGCCGTGAGACAGTCTGGTCAGACATGACGCTTGCAGCAGTGAGCCTGGTGGGGGTGGGGGTGAATTCTGTGCCGAAGGGTGTAGGAGGTTGGCGGGACACGTACAGGCTGGCTGTGCACGCAGTGCGGCCTCGCCCGTGTGCCTGGGTTTATGCCGGCACAGCGGGGTGAGGACCCCAGGAACCTCAGACACTCTCTCTGTGGTCTCCAGCCCGCCGTGGGCAGGGCCAAGGGAGGCTGCACACCCCCGGGAACCATTGGCTGTAGGGACCCACAGGTAGTCCAGGAAGTTGGGTCTCTGGCTGGGAACCTGGAGGGGTAGTCTGCCTGTTTCCGGGGCAGGACATCCTCAACACCTGTCCCCATGTCCCCATTCCCTCCTCAGCTTGGTGAGGGCGGCCACCAGGACGTGCAGGCTGCCTCTCTCAACAGTGCAAGGCTCGGGATTTGTGGAATTCTTTCAATATCCATCCCTATGTTTATTTTTAGAGGAATGGAAGTATTTGGGTAGCATCTCAGTGTTTAAACTTCAGTGATATTTTCTGTTCTCTCTCTCTTTGATGCCAGCCATTGAGCCTGGGGTCCTCCAAGTTCTAACTAAGGTACTCACCTTTTTATTTTCGGTCTTGAGACAAGTTCTTCTAGAAGGTGGCCCGTAACCTTCCTGCCTCAGCTTCCTGAGTAACTGAGATTATAAATGGACCTGTACTACTACACCCTACATATTTTCATCTTTGTTTTTTAATTTGTTTTTTTGAGACAAGGTCTCGCTTTGTAGTTCAGGCTGGTCCTGAATTTAGCCTTGAACTCACAGCAATCCTCCTGCTTCTGCCTCCCAAGGGCACTGTGGTATGTGGTTCTGATTGCTGGTGAGTGTGAGTCTCCACACCCAGGACTGTTGTATGTGGTTATTGGGGATCGAACCCAGGACCTTGTGTTTGCAAGGCAAAGTGAGCCAACTCCCCAGTCCTGTATTTTCTTTTTAATAAAATATATAAATAACGGAGAAGTGAAGAAGTTGCGGCTGATGCTCCATTTATCTTTTCCTGTGTAGTAGTGGGAGTTGTGCAGTGCACAGGAAGCACCCCAGCTCCTGGGCTCTCCCTGCGCTCCCTGCACACCCAGGCTGAGCGCCCCAGATGGGTGGGCGCAGTTGCTCGTTAGCAGTTCGTGATGCGGCGGCTCCTGTGCTCCTGGAGACCTGCTCCCAGGGGCAGCTTAGCCAGACAGACCCGGTGTAATCACTGCCTGTCCAGAAGCACTTCACGTGCTAAAGCCTGTCAGCATTTATAAACATCGTAGGTGCAGCGGGCTCTGGGCGGCGGCTGCAGGGGGATGTGACAGGAGCCAGCTGAGGAGGGAAGGGGGGTGACTCCTTGCTCTCAAGGACAGCGCGTCTGCCCGATAAGGGTCTGCCCAGTTGACAGATTGACGCACGGCCAGGCTGAAGTCACCTCCCTCCGCCGGAGCACCGTGCTCAGAGCACAGATGGGAGCGATAGTCCGCATCCCCCGGCACATGGGAGTTTTGCCTTTCAGAATTGCGTGTGTGTCCTTGTCGAGCCCGTGTGGACTCGGGCATCCAAGTGGGGCGGGCAGTCGGGGGCGCACTGCTCTCTGGCTCACTTCGGGGGAGACAGTGAAAACAAGGATGGGAAGAATGATTCCTCTCAAGTTTACTTTCCTCCAGCCAGGGCCAGGCTTGCTTAAGAGTAATTTCAAACACCATGTTTATTGTGCAAAGAAGTGAGATTCCTTTTTTTAAATCATTATTACTGTCTTTATTGATACATTACATATACACATCATGATTGCACTCCATAATGGGCATTTGTACCAGTATAAGACACAACTTAATTCTCATTTTTTTTCCCCATAGCCCTACCCACCCTACCACCCCCCCATATACATAAAATTTGTTTCCTTACTTTTTTATTATAATCTCATTATTTTTCCCCCTTCACCCTATTTTACTTTCAGCATTTTCTGTTTCACAATGTATAACATACAATTCTAGGACTCATTTGATTGTAAAGGAGAATCAGAATGAAGCCTGTGTCCCACCTCTGTCTGCTCTTTACGTGCCCTGCTCAGTCCCGCAGACTGAAGTCTTGTCAGAAGGAACCGCAGCTTGAGCCCAGCTTCCGTCTGGCCTGCTTGCTTGCACTGGGCCTGTAGTGCGTGGATACCGGAGAGTTTCCTGTTGTTTAGCGCAGGCCCACCCTGCACTGCTGCCAAGCTGGCTGCCTGAGTCCTGCTGCCATTCTTAAAATTCACAGACACCAGGTCAGCAAGTACCACATTTCTCTTATGAAAGCAAAAACAAAGCCTCCAGGAGTGAGGAGCGTGTCCAGAGTGAATGCATCTGCGGCGGGCCGCGTGTCTTATTTTACGGTCTGTCGCTGAGCCACGTGGAAGCGTCTCGTAGCCACTGGGAGCTGTTTGCTCTCCACAGACAGCCAGGTTCACAGCCTTTCACCGCGTGCCCGTGGACATGCGAGCTAGATCTGTCTGCCTCTCAGGCTTTTATAAAATGTACCCACACGCTCAGAACATGCACTTCACATGTGATGTCCTCCTTCCGGAAAATGGAGATTTCATTTCTTCCCTGGGTCCTTGTCCAGGCTGCTGTTCTCAGGTATTTGAGGGTGTGTCAACTCCCCTGCTCTTCATCCTCATCGTATTCTGTCTAAGTGTCTCCAAGCCCCGAGAGCTATTTATTTATTTCATTTTTGTGTCCTCAGGACAATTCTTCCTTCTCTAATTTTTTTCCTAGAGAACATCAGTTGTGTCACATAGTGATTTCTTCAACTTAGCGTCAGTTTTTCTCTTCCTAGATGTAGTATGCAAATATATTGGCCAGCACTGTCTTGTAGGGAGTAGGCAGGCGCACCTTTGTTTTCAGTGTACTGTGTATAGGAGAAAGGTGCCTCGATCGTTTTTCTAGTGTGTGTGCTGTGCTGGCCACTAGGATTTAAGCGTGGCTACCAGTGCTTCTATCCATCTGTTCAGCATTCATCTGCAGTACCAGGGACTGAACTGGGGCCTTCACACCGAGCCACATCCCCAGCCATTTTTTTGTTGTTATTTTAGAATAGGGTCTCAATAAGTCAGTAAATTGTCCGGGCTGGACTCAAACTTGTGTCCTGCTGCCTCAGCTTCCCAGAGTCCAGGGATTATAGGCCTTCACTACCATGCCCAGCTTCATCGCAGCTAAAATTTTTAGCAGTGAAAATTTGTAAAAGTGTTCATTAAAATTAGGAATAGTGGGGGGCCCAGGAATTTAGCTCAGTGGTTCCGGCGCCTGTCTTGCAAAGCGCAGGGACCTGGGTTCGATCCCAGGTTAACCACAGACAATACCGGGCGTGGAGACTCACGCCCAGCAGCAACCAGTCCACATACCACAGTGCCGGGTGTGGTGGCTCACGCCTGTAATCCCAGCACTCGGGAGGCAGAGGCAGGAGGATTGCTGTGATGTGAGTTGGAGGCTGAGCTCAGGGCCAGCCTGAACTACAAAGCGAGACCCTGTCTCAATAAATAAATAAATAAAAAGGAATAATGAATGCTTAGTATGATGATTAATTTTGAGCATTGTTCTCTGGGTTGTGGTCAATATAATTAAGAAAAATAAGATCTATTACTTTGAAAAGTCAAAATTCCCCTTATTTACCTGTACCTCTAATTTCTTTAAAAAAAAAAAGGAAAATATTGAAAATAACTAGAAGTAATAAGGAGGGTATATTAAAGTGGTGGGTAGTGTGGGGTAAGGAGTAAGCATACTTTTTCCTTAAAGAGACACATCACATGGGAAAAGTAACCCATAGTGACTGCATCTCACATGAAGGGGAAGCAGCTTATAACTATTCTGCACAAATGTTAGGATCTGGAAAACCGGGCTGGGTGTGCAGCTCGGGAGTTGAGGAGGTGTTTGTTGTACGCATGCCCTGTGCAGGGATTTTCCTAAAGCAGCGAATGAAAATGAGCATTTCCCTTCGAGGAGCTCACGTTCTCATGGAAGAAGAAAAGCGGTAAAGAGATGCGTAGCGTGTCTTGTGGTTGTAGCGCTGAGAGGGAACCTGAGACCGAGCACAGAGGATGGACGGTGCGGGACCCTCCACAGGTGGCAGGAGGAAGTGCGGAGCTGCCGGGTCTCGGGGGCAGCAGGAGCTGGCAACAGAGGCCCTGTGGCCGGGGCCTGGCTGGCGTGGGGTCTGGGTAACAGGTGTGTCCTGAGTCGGAGATGGCTTTATACAGAGCCGTTTCCTTCTAGGAGGGAAGGCAGGCACCTGCTAGAAGGCCAGTTTGAATGGCAGCTTGTACCTCGCCCAAGGAACCCGGAGTTTCCGCACATCCCTTCGGAGGCTGCTGCCAGGACAGCCGAGCCACCTCCTCTCTCGTAAAGTGAGGTCACTAGCGCACGTGTGACCACACTTTGGGGCTCAGGAGCCAGCAGGGCTGCTGTCCCTCAGGGCGGGGAGGGCGGCAGCCACCGGCGAGCACACAGAGCGGAGCGACTGCTGTGTCAGGTGTTTGGTAGCGTGAGGCCTGCTCTGGTGTCACCCGAGTATCAGGAGCCTGTCTGCTGAGTAGTCGAGGCTCCTGGCCAGGAGCATCAGGAGGGGACAGAGGCTGTGGTGGGAGACGCTGCAGAGTGCAGAACTGGACTCAGCGCTTTCATACTGAGCACTGCCGCGTAAGGGAAAGTATAAAACGTCCTCCGAGAGGCGCCAGGGGTGCGGTTTGTTTGGGGGCCGCTTTGGTGTAAAGGAGAACCACGGGTTATGCAGAGAGGACAAACGAGCATTCTGTTCTTGGCTTCTGTGGCGCTAGGAATGGAATCATGGAGGGAGATACCTTATTTTGATTTACACCCAAAGCATCATCTGATGGATGCACTTTAGCAAAACCTCCAACCTGAAGTTAGAAAAACTTGCTGGCAACACGTAAGTTAGCAGTTTTCTAAGAGAAATTAGGAACTAATTTGGAATTTCAACTTTTAAAACTTTATTTAATGTGGAATAGGGTACAGTGTTACAATTTCAAACTAGGTAATTCCGTTTTTTAACGTGATTTGTGTCCAGTACCATTAAGCCAGTCACGTGGAAGCCTAATTTATTTACTCTCAATTTATTTTGGTCAAGAAAGTTGGAAGTCTTCCTGTAGTTTGGTAATCCAAAACATTTTTAATATAATGAAATTGAGTTAGACCTCAGCTTGCATACACCGTGCGCCCGGCCCGCGTGTGGAGCTGTTGTGTCCAGCTAACGCAGCTCAGTTCCTTTCTCTTCCTCCTCTTCTTCCCTTCTCCCAGTTTCTCAATCCCCTCCCCATGGAGAAAAGTCCATCTCCCTACTTCCTGTTGTCTTTATTTTTCTCTTTATTTGTATCTTGAGTTTCTCTTCTAATCTTGTTTCCCTGACTTATTATACCTAATTGTGGCATCATATTAGATCCCCATTTTCTTTCAAGTGACTCAAGTTTATCCTTCTTCATTGCAGAGTAGTGCTCCATTGTGTGTAAATACCACATTTCTTTATCCATTCATCTGGGGTTTTTTTGAGACAAGGTCTCGCTTTGTAGTTCAGGCTGGCCCTGAGCTCAGCCTCAAACTCACATCACAGCAATCCTCCTGCCTCTGCCTCCCGAGTGCTGGGATTACAAGCGTGAGCCACCACGCCCTGCACTGTGTTATGTGGTACTAATTGCTGCTGGGCGTGAGTCTCCACACCCAGTATTGTATGTGGTTACTGGGGATCGAACCCGGGTCCTTGTGCTTCCAAGACAGGCACCGGAACCACGGAGCTAAATTCCCGGCCCCTATCCATTCATCTGTTGATGGGTATATAGACTGCTGCCAAGATGTAGCTATCCTGAATTATGCCGCTGTCAACACACATCTAGATCTTTTAAAGGATTATATGTTAGTCTGCTTTTCATGATGGTAAGGAGATACTCAAGGCAGGCTAACTTTATAAACAGGCTTGAATATCCAACAATGCCAGGTGTGGTGACTCACACCCACCAGCAATCAGTACCACATACCATAGTGCCGTGTGTGGCAGCTCACGCTTGTAATCCCAGCACTCAGGAGGCAGAGGCAGGTGGATTGCTGTGAGTTCAAGGCTGAGCTCAAGCCAGCCTGAACTACAAAGTGAGACATTGTCTCAAAAGAGAAAAAAAAGAAAAGAGGTGTGTTTACTCGAAGCGCTGGCAACTCAGAGCCCAGTCCTGGTCTGGGTTCTGCTCCGCTGAGGCTTTTCGGGTAGGTCCTGTCCTTCCTGCTGTGGGTGGAAAGGACAGAAGCCAGTGAGGAGGCCGAGGTCACACAGCACTTCCAGGGTGCACCCCAGGGACCCTACAGACAGCAGCCCAAAGCTGCTCATCACCTGGCACTGCCACGGCCAGGACCAGGCACCATCGGTTTTGTGGACAGTGATGCATTTCCCCTCAGTGCACTAAACATTATCCAAAGGATGCCTCGTCAGAGTAATCCAGTGTGAATTCTTCCGGAAACGGCCCGGCGTGGCAGGCTCCTCACCAGCGCGGGGTGTGTTTCCTCTTGCAGGTGGACGTGGCCGATGTCACTAGCGAGGAGCGGCGCGGCGCCCTGTTCTCAGAGCTCCTGGAGTGCAGTCACAGCGAGACAGAGTTCCGGCACCTGGCCCTGCTGCTGCACGCCTGGCCGCCTGCGAGGAGCGAATGCGAGTGAGTACTGAGGGTCCGCAGCGTGGGCCAACCTCCTGAAATGAAGCATCTTCAGAAGCCAGTGAGAAGCCTGTGCTCTCCCTGGCCAAGGCCGAGGGCTGTGAGCTGGGGGAGCAGAATGGGGTCCCTTCTGTGTCCATCCCCGCTGAGTGCTCGCCTGGGGTGCATGAGCCCTGGGTCAGTCCTTGGGTCATGGCGGCACACGCCTGGAGCCCAGCACTGGAGCCCAGCCTGGGCTGCATAGTGAGACCCTGTCCCCATAAAATAAAGTAAAAGCAAGAAAGAGACCTGAGTGGCCTGGCCGGACGGGCACCGTAGTAACAGGTGCCTGTGGTCTGGCTACCCGGGAGGCAGAGGGACCAGGCTGGCTCAGACCCGCCTGGGAGACAGGATCACTGTACACAAAAACAAAGATAAACCTGCACCGATTCCGAGAGAAGTTTCCTGCTCACTCAGGTCTTAGTTGCCTCCGCCTGTGATTTTCCTGTGAGCTGAGCCAAGTTCTCCCTTGACCCCTCCTTGGTGTCTGGGGTACAGCGTCTCCAACTCTCACTCTCAGATGAGGAGCCCCCTCCCCAGCTCCACGTGGACAGACGAGTCCCTCAGGAGGTCACTCAGTGTTCTCATGTGTGGTCACAGGGCCTCCACATCATTCACCCACTAACCTATGCAGAAGCCGCTGTCCCCGCCTCTGTGATGAGGACACGGGCTCACAAGAGTGCCAGGGTCACAGGTGGGCACCACTGCCTAGCTCTGAGCCAGTATTCCTGTAGCACAGTGAGGTGTACCTGGTGTTAAAGGCCTTGGTCGTGTTGCCAGAATAGGTGGCTGGATCACGCAGGCTTCCCTGGCACGGGCGGCTCACTGACACTCAGAAAGCTGCTGTTTGTCCCCAGGTCTGGGTCTCAGGGTGCCTGGGGTGGGACTGGCCCAGGGCGAGTCTTGGGAGCATTGTGCACACAGTGCCCACAGGCAATTTCTAGTGCAGTGGCAGAGCTCTGACCCGTGACGATGCCTGTGCCGCCCTCTGCAGAGCCGGTGTGACCGAGAACCCCTGGCTGCGGCTGGCAACCGCGATGCTGAGCAGGTGGCCAGCGCAGAGCCAGGAGGACGTGGGGGACGAGGTCCTGAGGATGTGCCGCTCCCTGTACCGCACCGAGCAGGTGCTGCCCGCCCAGGTGAGCGGGGCCTGGGGCTTCGGGGCCCATCCTCCTGGAAGTCTCCGCCATCCTGGGCACAAGCCAAGGCTGGCAGAGGCCCCCAGGGTGACGGGTGGTGGGGAGGAGTAGCCCAGAGCGTGTGGAAGCCCCTCCTGTTCAGAGCTCTGCAGCTCAGCGCCGGGGCCCGCTCAGCCCAGGGTCCTGCCGCTCAGCCTGGTGTCACTGTGGAAACGGCACCGAGCGGGGTTCTGGGCATGTCCCGCGTGGCCAGGTGGCCAGTGCAGCCTGATGTTGGCGTGGGTGACTGCATGACCCAGTGCAGACTCCGTGCTCCGCAGTTAACGACCAAGTGCCAGTCCTGACTAAGTCTCCAGGGGAGCTGGTCACTTGGTGAGGAATCGTGTGTGGTACATGCCATATCGCCATGACAGCAAAGAAACGGACAGGGGACCCCTGCCTTGATGCCATTTCGTGCCTTCTCTGTGCAGCACTGTGGTGCGTAACAGGAAACCAGCGCTGCCCACAACCGCTGTCTGCCTGCAGTCATGGACAGCACAGTTAACAGTGTCTCGGTTTATCCTCCGTGACCTGCGCTCAGAGCCCCCAGTGCCCTCCGATTCGGCCGTCACAGACGCTGGACACCACGCACAGGGTGCAGACATGGGCGCAGCCACGCTCACCAGGGCGCTGCCTGCCAGCCATGCGTGTGACTTCACCCTATGCACCTGGGTAATGGCGGCACATTGACCAGTCAGTTCCGCATTTCCCCAAGTAGGAGTAGGAGATAAACTTGACGAGAAAATTGAAAATGTGATCCTCCGTCCCCGTTGGAACCATGGAGGAAACGGTTGCTGTGAAAACATATTTAATGGATTGTTTCCCAAATGACGGACTAGAGCAGGGCTCTTTTAGTGAATTTAAAAATATTGTATCTATTTAAACAAGCCTCCCCAGTACCAATGTGGTAGAATTATTCCAGACATTGAAAGTGCCAGCACCCTAAATGGCAGCCCCTTCCAGTGGCCTGTGACCACTGTGCCGTGTCCTGTCTCCTCCCCGGTGAGAGCGAGGAGGGTGGTGGCCCCCCGGGTCCTGGGTCTGGCTCCGGCCACCCCGGGCAATGAACGCTGAAACTGAGTCTGTGTTCAGTGTGGCAGGAAAGAAATGAGTCCTTCCTCCATTTGTGATATGCGATCTGGGACAGTTGTATAAATGTTTTTCTTTTGAGACAGTCTTGATACATAGCCCAGGTCAGCCTTGAATTCAGAGTGATCCTCCTGCCTCAGCCTCCTGAGTGCTAGCAGTATAAGTGTACAGCACCATGCCTGGCAGTTGTAGAAGCTTTTCTTCCCCTTTCTGTAATACTTCCTTCAACAATGGCCAATGGGATCTCCTAGGGCTGTTTTGACTTTCCTATAAAAGACACCAGCGTGTCCAACTCCAGCTCCTGCCGGAGGTCCAGTCAGAGCCCAGGCACACTGCACACAGCAGCTTTGAGCTGCTGAGCTGTGTCCGCAGCAGCGCGCTGTGTGCGCTCCTTCAGCTTTCAGAGACACCCCGAGCAGAGGGAGATGCGCTCCTCTGCGCCTAACGAGTTCCAGGCAGTTGATTTCCTGCAGCAGCAGCAGCCCCAGGGGCGGGGCCTGAGCGCGGTCACACTGTCCTCATGGCAGTGTCCCAGGCTTCGAGGGGACCCAGATAGGAGCTCAGCCGGCCACACAGTGGCTCCCCAGCGTACTGGGCACAGGCGGGGTTGAGCCCATCTCAGGGTGGGTCATGCACTGCTGTGCCAGCTGGATGGTGAGAAAGGCAGTGAGTGGCCCAGTGCTTCTCCTTTCTTCTCATGCGGCCTCAGTTTCCCTCGCCTTCCTGGTGTGTTTGTAGACCTTTTTCTTAGTTGCTGCGTGTGCTGACTTTACTGACGGCCAACTGCAGCCAGCATGGGCATCGCCAAGTGCTGTGGTGGTGCAGTTGCTTCGCTCGTTTTTATTGTGGTATAGTTTTTTTGTTATCGTTTTTTGAGTAGTCTTTCTGAGACAGGGTCTCGTGTTGTAGTTCAGGCTGGTCCTGAGCTCAGCCTCGAACTCAGCAATCCTCCCGCCTCTGCCTCCTGAGTGCTGGGATCACAGGTGCGAGTCTCCATCCCCAGCACTGTGGTGTGTGGTTACCGGAGACCGAACCTGGGTCCGTGCACTTGCAAGGCTGGCCTGGAACTGCTCAGCTGATTGCTCAGCCCTCTTTGCTCGTTTTTTAAATCTAGTGTCTCCGGTGTCCTGTCCTGCTGTCCCCCCACCCCCTGTGGTGATGAAATGTGCGCGGGCGCCTTGGTGATGGCGGGGTGCTTGGCTGGCCCCCCTCGCACTCACTCGCCTACCCCAGCCCCCCTCCTTGCTCCCGTACTGGATACTCGGGGACCTCTGTGACCCGATGCCTCCTGTGAATCTCCCTGCCGTGTTGCCCGCGGCGCTTGCTTACCGGGAGCCCCTTGGAGCAATGGCCTCTTTGGCCCTGCTGGTAACCGTGACAAGAGATGCCGCCTTCTTGGGCGCGGGGACCGGAGACATAAGCCAGCGGCCCCCCGGCTCCCCCCCACCCCCGTCCCAGCTCTATGGCGACCCGAAGGCTCCTCCTCAGCAGATGTCGGTCATGTCCCTGACCCTCCTGGGCCTGGTCTGATGCGCTCACCTAGGTGCGGCCTTCCCAGGGCCTAAGCAGTCGGACGAGGTCACGGCTGTGGACACCGCGGCTGGGCGGGGGCGTTCGGAGGACCCTGCCGGGCCGCTGCTCTCTACGCCCCAGAGAGGCCACAGGTCATTCCCCGGAAATGACCACGGAGCCAGGGTCGCTCCGGTGAGGTCTGAAGATCATGAACCGCCCAGAGATACTTGTCTGCTGATTGCCAGTAATGAAGTGAGCGGTGAGCGGAGGCCACGTGATAAAGGCTATGAAGAAACCCCGGCGGGGCAGGAGTGTCCTGTCGGCCCCACATGCCGACCTAGGAACACACGCTATGCGGCGTGCAGTTTGACGCCGCCCTGCGCCTCCGCCCCAGCCCGCTCACATCACACCGCAGCTCACGTCTGGACGGACACCCGGAGGGAGGGAGAGGCGTGGGCACGTCAGCCCTGCGGGAGGCCGGGCTCAGACGCAGGGGGAGGAAGCGAGCGCGGTGCGCATCACAGGAGCGTCTGCGCCAGGGAGTGAGGGCCGGTGCCCCCTCATCTGCCCACCTGCCGTGTCTTTCAGGGCCTGAAGGAGCTGTGCCTGCTGCTGCGGGACCGGGCCCTGCCGCTGCCGTCCCTGAAGCTGCTGCTGGAGCGGCCGGAGCCCGAGCTGCGCGCCCTGGCGCTCGAGCAGCTCGCCGCCAGCTCGCAGGTAGGGCCGCGCGAGGGCACCGTGCCGGGGGCTTCTCCCCAGGAAGAAGATGAGCTCTTTTTCTGCACAGGCTCCTTGGAGGTGGGACGCGGCCTCCAGGGTTTCTGCCGGCTGGCCCCTGCGGTCGTGGGGGGGGGCACCCTGTGGTCGGGGCAGAGGCCCTGTGGTCAGCTCTGGGCACACAGGCCCCAACGGAGGAGAGATCGCTCTCCATTCTCGAAACTCACACTTCATGCAGGGTTGTGCGATGCGCCTGCTTGACACCCTTTCTGAGGCGGTCACTCCTCATGTGGCAGGGTGTCCTGGGGACCAGAGAGGAGAGTCGAGTCCCAGAACAGGTCTGTGCACTCCAGAAGACAAGATGGGTGAGAGAGAACTTGGATGGGAAACTTCAGTAATCACAAAGGATAGGGAAAGTGATGAATAGGGCTACACAAAGGAAGGCATAGTTGTGTCTCATTTTGTTTTTCTGAGACAGGATCCCAACTGTGTAGCACAGGCCGACCTCAGACTTGAGATCCTCCTGCCTTAGCCTCCTGAGTGCTGGGGTGACAGGCTAATTTTTTTTAAATTGCAAATGCATCTGTCATTACTGCAGCCAGAATGGGGGTCCTGAGAATGAACTGACTTTCCTCCGGCCCCCAACCCCACCCCAGTGACTGTTGGAATAAGAAACCTCGGGATATGTAGCGACTCAGGCAGATTGAAGGGGACCATCAACGCCCACTCAGGTGCCCCGTTAGGAGCGCTTAGACGCTGTGGTTTAAAGCTGCTCCGCTCTCCGTGAGTTGATCCTGGGTGAGGACGATGTACAACCCCGAACCCTTGGGGCAGACGCTGAAGCAACAGGCTGTCTAGCTGTGCAGCATCACTCTTGCCTGGAGCCCTCTGTGCTGAGTTCCACAATAGGACCTAGCTGTGACGTGCCCGCAGGGCGTCTGTGCCTGCAGCTCTCCTTCACGAGGGTGCCACGGCCTTCAGACCAAGGCTTCCTCCAGGGACCTGATGTTTTCCGACTTTTCCATGGCCGTTGTCCTTGCTGCGTTTGATTTACGATCGTCTGAAGTCCACAGTCAGTTTGTGAGCTCATCCCCTGCGGTGAGGTCTGGTGCCCATGTGCACAGTAGTTTATGCTTTACGTTCCCTGCCCAGCCCGCCTGCTGTCCTTCACAGCTCTCCCCAGCGCCCAGGCAACAGCACGTCTGCTTTTCCTCACTGGAATTTTGTCACATCAAGGGTGCAGACTACATCCAGGCCTGTTGGCGCACACCTGGGATCTCAGCACTCAGGAGGCTGAGGCAGGAGGATTGCCGAGAGTTCGAGGCCAGCCCCCCTCCCAGAACAAAATATGGAAGGCAGTGTTCCCGTCACCCTCTGCCCCATGTGTAAGGGCACCTTCTGTGCCGTCATAACCCCGTAAGAAGATGTTCCTCTCCTCTCACAGAGGAAAACGCTGCTTCCTGCTGGTCAGCAGCCTGAGCTGGAAGTCAGGCGCTGCACTGATGTTCGACGTCACCTCGCACTGTCTGAGTGAGGGGGACATGGAAGGCAGCGCCAAGGCCCTGGGGTCCAGCGTGGGGTTGGTGGTTCCAGCCAGCCATCACTTAAGGCGCCAGCTGGGAGCAACAGCCACACGGCCCGGGCTCCGTGTCCTTTCTGGTTAGAGCTCAGGGTCAAGAGCACCCGACCAAAGCCTGTCCCTTCCCCGAGCCGCCCCGACCTGGTCTGGGTCCCCAGCGCCGGCTCCGCCTAGTGCCGTGAGCGTCACCGCCCGCTCTGGCCCACCCCATGTGACCTGGCTCACGGCGGTGGTGTCCAGCTGCTGCAGGGAGGACCAAGAGGGATGACGGAGCGCACAGGACCAAGCAGCCTCCCTCTCTGCCCGGCTCCCCCGAGTCCATGGAGTGTCCTTCCACCCACTTCCTCCACCCTCGGGGAGGAGGCTCTTCTCCCAGAAGTCTGGGCACCTTGTCTAGCTACTGCCCCCAACCGGTCTGTCACCCTGTCTGCCCAGGTGCAGCTCTGTGGAGCAGATGCTGGCCCGGGCCAGGGACCCCTGGGTGGGGCGCAGACCTCACCACCCTGGTGCAGCCCCGCCACCGCTGTCCACCCCGTGGGCCCTGGCAGGCTCTCGAGGGGACCCTCAGTGTCAGGAAGAGAGAAGCAAGAGGCGCCTGTGCTGCAGGAGCGATGACACGTCAGGACACGGGAGAGCGGAGCGAGTGGGCCGGGGCGGCCTCCGAGTGACCACGCTGGCTCCTCGGAGCCTCCCTCGCTTTGCGGTCAGGCTGTAAAACCAGGTGATCGGGCGGACTTCGGTCTCAGAAGCGGTGTCCGAAATGGGACCTGGGCTTGGCAGGAAAATGCTGTCTCACCCTTGTATCCAGTGAGCTGCAGAATCCAGACCCAGCCCAGGAGTTTCCCCTCCTGCTTCCCACCGTGGCTCGATGTTAGTGACCTGCACTAGGTAACTGTCTGGAAATAAGGCTGGTGGCACATCTGGGGACCCCGAAGTCACGTGCGGCGCGTCCTTAATGTCCATCATCCACCTCTGCGTCCTTGGTGCTGTGATCGCTCTGGGCCTGGAGCAGATCCTTAAGAGAAGCTCCGAGAAGCCTCATTACTAACGTGGAGATAACACTCTAATGGCTCGGGAGACAGACCGCAGACCTGCCGCATGGAGCTGCCCAGCGCTGTGCTGACCCCACCTTCCCGCTCCGTGCTGGTCCTCCAGGGCCGCAGGGCATTGTCCCCCACAAGGTCACCCAGCCCTGTGGCCAGGAGCCCGTGTGGAAGTTGGCTCCCTACACAGCTCCGTCTTCTCTTCTTCGCTGTGGTGCCGGGACTGAGTCAGCGGGCGCTCGGGACTGGTTGAGACCCTCACACGAACCTGTGACCAAACGTGGCCAGGACAGAGGCAGGTCTCTGGTCCCATCACGGCTGCGCCGTGTCACCACGGGCTGTGCTGTGGCTGCCCCGCCCACGCTCGGGACACCGGACGCGTGATTTCGTTTCTGGGTATTCTGTGACCAAGATGACTGAGGGTGTAGCGACAGGAAGAACCTGCCATGACGTCTTCACGATGTCTGGTGTAACAAGGACCCTGATAAGTGACCAGCGTCGGCTTCATTCCTTACAGAAGCACAGGCATGTCCTGAACTCGCAGGGCTGTGGGCAGCCGTCGGTGAAGAGTGAGGTTGGCACTGAGTCCCAGCGGCGCCGAAACCCATGGGGTCTCGCTGCACACACACTTTCTCAGCGGGGGAAAGGAGTCTCTCATGCAGAAGAGATTCACGTCTCCCCTGGGGACCCGACGCCGAAGGCTGTGGCAGACTGGCCCCACGTACACCTGGCTCCCAGCTTCCGCCTGTGGTCAGCAGAGCCCGGCGCTGCTTCCTTCTCCTGAAGCAGGGCAGTGGGCAGCGCCAGCTCCGCTCGGCCACTGCGGTGGTTCAGTCAGGGCTCTTGTGGGACATAGCTCTGATGTGGATCAGAAACAAGCCGAGTGTGGTGGTGCATGCCCTCTGTGCGGCTGAGGCAGGAGGGTCACAAGTTCTGGCTGAGGGACTCAGCGGCTCCCCATCTCACAATAAAAACTCTGTCGTCTCTCTTGCAGGTGGACGACTCCAACTGTGACTCCGAAATGCTGTCCCTTCTGCTGGATGCCGGGCTGTTGGTGCCCTGTGTCCCCACCCCCTTCTACCCACGCCTCGTCTGCCACCTGCTGGCCGGGCAGGGCCGCTGGGACGCGGAGCAGCTGGCAGCAGAGCTGCGGGCCGCCGGGCATGAGGCCGAGGCAGGCTCGCTCCTGCTGGCTGCGCGGGGCACACACCGGGCCCTGAGGACTTTCAGCGCCGCCCTGGGCGCTGTGCAGCGGTGAGTGTGAGGGCGGAGACCCCAGCACCGCAAATAAAGCTGAGCCACTGGCTATGTCCAGACCACTTCTCCTGGTCCTGCTGGATTTGCCTGCACTCCCAGAGCCTGGTTCTTTTTCTCATTTGCGTTTTATTTCTGCCTCTTTAGAATAAAATACAAATACCAAAGTATCTCCGCCATGCTTCAGAATACGGCGTCATGGGCGTGGGATGTGTGCAGAAGGGAGAGGGTGAGGAGTGCCAGGGGTTGGGTGGTTGCCATGCGTTGGGCAAGGCTGGACTTGCAAATGGGCACAGTGGTGCATGCCTGCCACCCCAGCACTCCAGGAGGCTGAGGCAGGAGGATTCTGAGCAGGACCATGAGCACAGAAGGAGCATACTCTGTTCTCTGCTTCCTGACCAGCTGTGCTCCCAGAGCTCTCCTCCGTGCCCTGGGAACACAGTCTGTGCAAGAGCCCCTGCTGATTGTTCTTCATGTTAGAAATCAGTCCGTGTGACACTGACCATGCGCTGGTGAACTCAGGCCCAGAAGCTGTAGGTGTGTGAGGTTTCACGCATGATCCGTGCCAGCAGAGAGATCTGCCCCTCATCATGGAGCGAAAACCAGCACAGAGCGTTTAGTGACTCAGAGAGCGCTCCCCAAGACGGAGAGTTGGGACCTGAACTCAGTTCTGTGTGACTCCATGGTCCTTGGAATTTCTGGCTGCCGATTACCAGCACCCTGAGGCCTGGGGTCCGCCAGGGGCCACCAGCACCATCTCCTGTGTCTAGCAGGTAATCTCAACTGCAGCCAGGATCATCTTGGGCAAAAGTGAAGCTACCTGGCCCTGTGCTACCAACTTTCCTTGGAAGTGGGAGTTTAATCAGGATGTTCCCTTTTAGAAAAAAGAGCTAAGCTGGGTGTGGTGGTACCCCTGTGCGGTCCCAGGACTGTGGGAGGCCGAGGCAGGAGGGTTTTAGCTTCAAGCCCAGTCTTGCAATTTAGCGACTTACTGAGACCTGTCTCAAAAAACTAAAAAAAGGGCTGGGATGTAGCTCAGTGTAAAGGCCCTGGGTTCCGTCCCCAGAATTGCAAGCAAACAAACCAAAAAGCAAAGATCTCAGTTCCGGTGACCTGCGTGGTGGGCAGGATTTTAACTGTCCTCGTCCGCAGTAGCTCCATGTGCCCCAGCTTCGTCTTTCCAGACTCCACCCGCGCGGTGACCGTGAAGACTCGGCAGTGGGGGTCCCGTCACAGACAGCTCCGGGCCGCCTGGTCCAGCCTCCCGAGACAGCAGCTCACGACTCCGGCCGCCCCTGGCTTGCACTGGGTGGCAGCTTTGGTTGTTCCCAAGTCCCATCTTAGTGGGCTTTTCATTGCAATCATCCTGCCTCAGCCTCCCTGTGCGGTAGGGTTAGAGGCTCAAGGTCACTGCGACTGGGTCCTTCCACTCTGTGGACCAAGTGCTCTGTGTGTCTGTGCAGACGGCACTGCCTGGCGAGCGTGTGGACCCGCAGCCCACAGCGCATCTTCCCAGCCAGGACATCAAAACAGAAGACGGACGAGGAGCAGCGCTGGGCCCGACAGAAACCTCTTTAAAATGATAGGGAGGAGGCAGTGAGACTGAGTCAGCCGGGAGCCATGGGCAGCAGAGACTGCGTCCCCCGGCCTCCTGAGTGCAGGGCCGATCCAGCTGGGGAGGGGCTAGAGCGGCCACCGCTGGGCCGGCTCCGGGTCCATTGCAACGCGCCTCCTGCCCTGTGACCTTTCTTGCAAAAGTCTTGGGAAAGGGAAAGAAAAGCGGCTTCCACACACCCTGAGCCTCTTGCTTCCTTCCCAGAATGCCTGCGGAGTTACCATGGCAACATGGGTGAGCTGGGCCTGTGGTCAGATCCAGGGAGCTGCTGAGGCCCAGCGTTTCCCAGAGAGGCTTGACCTTGAGCTGGGTCATCCCCATCCCTGGGGCCATGACTGTGCTCAGGGCCCTCCCCTTGTGCGATGGCCTTCCAGGGAGGGGTGGGCTCGGGGTCCAGGAGGCCCCTGCGCTTCCCGCGGGTGCGGGATTCTCAGCCTCGGATTCTCTGAACATTTATCCTCATCTTAAAAGACAAGACAAGCACAGTGGTGCCCGGCAGTAATCTCAGCAGCCTGGGAGGCTGAGGCAGGAGGATCACAAGTTCCAGTTCCACCTGGGCAGCTCAATGACAATTTATTGAGACTTTGTCTCAAAAAATACAAATTAAATAGTTTAGAAGACAGCTCAATGCACAGGTCCTGAGTTCAATTCTCACTGCAAGGAGTAGGATACAGCGATGGACAGACGTCACAGGGCCGACAGAAGGCTGGGCCGGGGGCCTGGCCTCAGTGCAGTTCCTGGAAGGCACCATCATGTTCTGCTTCTCACCGCTGGACCTGGGCTTCGCCAGGGACACGCGGAGACCAGCTCTTCCCGGCCCGAGGCAGGCGTGGCACAGACGGGGTGGAGGAGGAGGGCCTCGGCCTCCAGTGCGCAGCTGGCCCCGGGGCGGTCCGGGCCGAACAGGCCCAGGCTGCGGGACCTGAGTCGTGGCATCGCCTCCCTGCAGGCTGGGGCCGGGGGCCCGAGTGGAGGACGCGGTCGCGGTCGGCCGAGTCTCCGCTCGGTCCAGTGGATGCAGCTTGCCTGCGGCGGGAGGACGCATGAGGAGCTTGTTCCCGGGCTGCAGCAGAGCTCTCACCCCCCGTGCTTCAGTTTCCGGGTAGTGGTTCATCCCATGTCCTAACTTGTCCCAAGTGAGAACCGCCTACCCCGCCGGTAAATTCTGGGTGTGTCTGGATGATTGACACGTGAACCACCAAACGGAAAGGAAAGACCCTCCCCAACTGTGGGAGGCACCAACCAATGGCTAATAGCCTGGTGGAATAAAAAGGGAAAGAAGACTGCAGCTTCTTATTTCTTTAGAAACTGCCCAGGGGTCCACAGCTTCTTCAGCCTCCCCATGCGGACTGCACCAGGGTGCACCTGAGTTCCGACCACTCCGGGCCCCGCCCTCCCTCTCTCTCCAGCGCACGCGCTGCTATTTCTGTTCTGACTACACAGCGGCCGGTTTTTTTTTTTTAGGTTTTTTGAGACAGGGTCTCGCTTTGTGGTTCAGGCTGGCCCCGAGCTCAGCCTCAAACTCACACCACAGCAATCCTCCTGCCTCTGCCCCCCGAGTGTTGGGATTACAGGCGTGAGCCACCACGCCCAGCACTGTGGTATGTGATACTGGTTGCTGCTGGGCGTGAGTCTCCACATCGAACACGGGCCCTTGAGCTTCCAAGACAGGCACCGGAACCACTGAGCTAAATCCCCGGCCCGCGTTGGCCGTTTTGACTCCGCAGCCTCTGATCCCCTACACGTATTTATTTTGGTTACCTTCCTCCCCAGAACACTTACCTGATGCACGGTGGGCCCTTCACCCATGAAATTGCATGCAAAATTATCAAATGATACAAGACACCAGGAGTGCTTGCTCCAACTCTCAAGATCTGAAAAGAAAGTGAGGCGTTTTGAGGGTGCCGTAAGTGGCTACATAAGAGCACAGAGACCCGAGGAGTTGCCTTGGTCAGAGTTTGTAGGTAGTGAGGAGCCTGTGCGTGGAAATCAGCTTCCAGGCTTGTGACCCTGAACGGAGGCCGCGGGCCTGGTTGGCTTTTACCGTGGTCCTAAGGTGATGGTGTTAGCAGTGGGGTTGTGAGTTGTAGGTCACAGGATGGCGCCACCGAGCTGCATCCCCAGACACGTTTCATTTTGTTGTAGGGCCTCACTAAATGGCTAAGTTTCCCAGGCTGGACGAAAACTTGCCATCCTCCTGCCTCGGCCTCCTGCGTTCAGGGATTACGAGTGTGACCCTAAACACATACAGCATCCTAATATTTCTGATGTAATCTCTCATCTGGCAAGTCTGTAAAATCTCCCCTCTTCTCCGTCCTTGTGGGGTGGCTGGGTGGGGAGGAACCTGCAGGTCCCCGCTGTCCCCACCCACAGCTGCAGCCCTCCTTCGGAGCTGTGCTGTCACCCACTTGCGACATCTCTGGGTTCAGCTGGAGCCCTGACCTTGGCTTTGGCGGTGGGCATAGCCGTGGGCCCCGCGGGCAGCTGTGACTCGGTTCCCAAGGCTCTCGTGTCCTGTGGCAGCGCTGGCCACGCTGGTTCTCGGGGCAGAAGCAGCTGCCCAGCACATTCTTGCCAAATTGAATCGTACAAGAAAGTAGGTCGGCATGGTCATGCTCACCTGTCATCTCAGCACGGAGGGAGGCTGAGGCAGGAGGATGCAAGACTGGACTCAGCCTGTGCAGCTTAACAGCTTACCAAGGCCCTGGCTCAAATTTAAAAGTAAGAGAGGGTTGGAGATGTAGCTCTGTGCAGAGGCCCGGGCTCCATCCTCAGGGGCTCAGGCTTGCGGTCCAAGCCCTGGGAAAGAGCGAAACAGCCCTTTCCTCTCTGCAGCAGTGTAGCCCCAGGGCCCAAGGCCCGCCTGGCAAGGTGAGTGGGGTGATGTGGGGATTCACCCCCTCTGTCCACTTCTCCATTAGGTGGAGACTTCATCAGCTGTCCCCAGGACAGGGGACCAGGGTCACCATCCAGACTTGGGGAAGCTGCAGTCAGCATGGGCTGGCACCCAGGCAGATCCCCAAAACCACTCAGCTTCACCCCAAATCTGTCCCCACCAGGGCAGGCAGCTATGAGTGGGCACCGAGCCAGAGAACCCATGCTGGCACTGGCCTCATGTCCCCGGCTTCTGAGTCATCGCGGTCCGGGCTGCGGCCCTCTGGAGCCCTGAATTCCTGGCTCCTAAAATCTAACAACACACACTTGTACTGGCCTTTTAGTTTATAAATGCTTTTATGGCCATTATCTCATTTAATTTATCACTTACACTGTCCCCATAAGAAAGTTTCCCAGGAAATCAATCAATTTCATCAGATGCAGAAGGACACCAGCGTTTAGGAGACCGGCGCTCCCCAAGGTCACCCTGATGAGCGGTCACAGGGAGCGCAGAGGGCTCCTGGACCGAGCACAGACCCAGACTTCACAGCCAACGGCCCCTTACCAGGATGACGTGATTCTCATTGTTTTTAAAGATAGGATCTTGCTGTGTTGTTCCGGCTGGCCTTGAACTCACTATGAAACCAGGCTGGCCTCAGCACTCAGTGATCCTCCTGCCTCAGCCTCCTGAGTGCTGGGATCACAGGTGCGCAGCACCATGCTCCAGCTCTTAAAACTCTGGAAGGAGGTGGTCCAGCTTGCTTCTTTTGGAACAACACTGGAAGATGTGAATGTGTGTGTGTTTTAGTGATTCTAGTGGTGCAGAACCTCACCGAATGCAGGGAGAGTGGCTGACAGTTGTGGCAAAATCTATCACTCTAGGGGCCCAGTGGTGGGTGGCCAGGTGACCCCGAAGGAGCCCCCAGAGCACATTTGCTCCCCTGTCTTCGTGGCCCTGTCCGTCCAGAAATCCGCCAGGGTAGACGTCATGCCGTGTGGCTGGGGCTTCCGGAGCTCTGTCTGTGGGGTCTTCGGAAATCCATCTCCAGTTCTTTGCATTGACCTCGCCCAAGGCCCTGGCAGCGCTCTGCCCTGTGTGCCCCGTGTGAGCCAGGGGGTGACCACCCCCCCACCGTCTGTCCGTCCACTGTGCATTCCTGGAGAGTCGGAGGATGAGCACTGTGTGGTCCTTGGCACACTCTCCGCTGAGCTCCGACTGTCCCTCCTGTCGTGCTCACCCCTGGGCAGGACACAGTCACCAACACTGCAGCTTAACAAGGGAGAGGGTGGATCTGGCTCGAGCTCTCTCGGGGTTCAGGCCATGGTGGGCTGCCCCAAAGCAGGAGTGTCCTGGCAGAAGGGCGGGGAGCAGAGCGGGGGACAGCGCCGGGGAGGAAGGAAGGGCCAAACACAGACGCCAAGGTCCCCTCCACGGCGCCAGACACACCCGGGAGTGCTGCACCGTCGCCGGCGCCTCCCAGCCCGGGCACACCCACTGCCGGGCGGCTCCGGAGGCCCTGGTCGGAGTCGCAGCAGGACGCAGGTGGCCGCAAGTGGCCACCACGGCCCGCGTGCCAACGCCTGACGCCCTCAGTCACATGACCAGCCCCTCTGCGTCTAGACAAATGAATGTCTAAGCTGCGCGTTCAGATAAACAATCTCATATCTCCGGCCCGCGGGTTCTATTTGTCTATTGTCTGGAGAGCTCACGGGTGTTGTGTGTCCTGGTGCGCGTGACCTTCTCCTCCGCAGTCGGGTTTCAGGGGGACGGGGAGCGGTGTCGGGGTCTCCGCGCCCGGGGTTGGGGTCTCCGCGCCCCGGGGTTGGGGTCTCCGCGCCCGGGGTTGGGGTCTCCGCGCCCCGGGGTTGGGGTCTCTGCACCTCCTCCGCTGCCTTCTTCCCCGGCTGCACCTGTGCGATCTGCACCCCCACCCCCCGCCCCGAGTTGACGCGCGCTCGTGTCTTGGCCCCTACCGTGCCTGGGGAATCAGAACACACAGAGGATGTTTAAATAAACAAAGGTATGACAATAAAAGACACAGCCATGAGTCCTTCACAGTCCTCCCCTGCTTCAAACACACTCGTCCCATCGGCCCTGCCACGCTCCGCAGCCGCTCGGGAGTCCTCTGTCCGAAGGGTCTTCACCACATGTGATCACAAACACGGTGACCGCTGCCGCCGAGCGCCACCGAGCGGAGAGGCGGCTCATAACACGACGCTGTGTCCTCATCCACCTGTCACCGGATGTGGCTTTTCGTCATTTCCGGCTCTCCCCAAAGTCTCTATGGCCCCTGGAAGTGGGCAGGCGTTTCATCCGTTCAGGACATGGACGCTGCTGGGACAGCGCAGCCTCCGAGCCTGAGGAGGACTCCAGAGCTGCTGCGGGAAGCGGCGAGGACCGTGTGTTCAAATTGGGAGGATTCTGAGGGGTTCCGTGTCTTTCACTGTGACGCCTTTGGTCTAATGGAATCATTCACCTCACTTTCTGGTCTCAGCCCGTCGCCCAGAGCGCCCTCTGCTGGTGCTCTGGCGCGCGTGCTGCAGTTAGCCGCCCCGAGGGCTGCCTCCGTCCTAGGCGGCACTTTGGACCGCTGGGCCTTCTTAGCACTGCGCTGCGAAATGGGGACCGAGCCCACCCACTGCCCAGATGGAGAAACTGAGGCAGTGAAATTACTTGCCTGGGCCACACTGTCGGGAGCGGAGTCAGTGTGGGACCAGGCTGTACGGACTCAGGATCTTCGTTGGCGGCTGAACTGTATGTCTGCATTCGCAGCTTGCAGAACGGCCTGGAGGTTATCAGATTTCCTATAGTAGTTTTGGCCATGCACGCCCGGTGTGGCACATCGCGATTCCAGCACCGGTAGGCCAAGGCAGGAGGACTATCCAAGGCTCAAGGCCAGCCTGAGCTCCAGACTGAGACCCTGCCCCAAAGATAAGCAGATAAACACGTCAAATGAACAAACAGAAAGCTCAATAAATGAACAAGTTGTGTTTCCCACTCGGGAAATCTCAATGAAAGTGTCCGCTTCCCCAATCCTTTCTTTCTTTTTTTCTTTAAGTACTGGGGATTGAACCCAAGGCCTTCACACTGACCTGCATCTCTTTTTAATTTTTTATTCTGAAGCAGCTTCTCACTAAGCTAAATTGCTAAGTTTCAAAGGCTGAGCTAGAACGTGGAATACTCCTGCCTCAGCCTCTTGAGTGCTGCAATTCCAGATGTGCATGGCCACGCCCCACTTTCTGGGTGATTCTTAAACATGAAACTAGGTCCTGGAGGGCTGGTTATAGCACAGGTAGGTGGCCAAGAGTTTCTGCCCCTGAGGTCAAGTCCAGGGACTGACTTCTGGGGCCTCCGCTCTGGGGACCCGTCCTGAGAAGGCTGGGCTTAGAAGGAAACCTGGTCACTCAGGAGCTATGGCCAGTGGGAGCGGGGACAGAGATGCCCCAGACCGCGTCCTGCTCACAGGCCTGCGGCCCAGCTGCCCAGGTGGCCCCGTGGCGCCTGGACTCTACATGGACTGGGGAGTGTCCATATGCAGCTTCTGTTCACACAGCACCACACGCCAGCCAGGGGGTGTCCCCACACACTTATATCTGTGCACCATGGTTTTGTGGACACATGGGTGGCCCCACAGACCTCTAGGTTATTTAAACCCGTGTAAGAAAACTAACAGGGCTTGCTGGGCACCACACTGTAGGCCTGCAATCCCAGTACTCAGGAGGCTGAGGCAGGAGGATCCCAAGTTGGAGGGCAGCCTGAGCATTCAGTGAGACCTTAACCGAAAAAAGAAAGGGTAGGCATGCAGCTCAGTGTGGAGGGCAGGGCCCAGCCCCGTGCTGCCGTGTCAGTCGATTCATCGACATGTGTGTGTGTGTGTGTGTGTGTGTGTGTGCGTGCATTTAGCTACATTTTTCCCAAAGTCTAATCATAAAAATGAAAAAAAAAAAAAAAGTCTACAGGCAGGACAGAGACCCAGCTCCTGCAACAGTCCAGCATCGTCATCTCCTAGGGGACCGGAAGTGAGGGTGCCACGGGGGTCTCCAGGCCATGTGTTGAGGGGCAGCCTTGTCCCCAACACATGGCCGGGGACGACGATTCCAGACTTACTCTGTGACGCGGGTTTCTGGACGGTGAGTCACAGGCTCATGTTGCTTTTGGATGAGTTCACGGCGTCAGAGTTGGAGAACTGGCTCCTCTCGGGAAGGGAGAGGCCCGCAGCAAGGCACTGCCTCCTAGGGCCCTGTGGCGCCTGCGGGGTGATGTCTGGCTCCAACACTGCCCCGGCATTGGGAAAGCTGGTCACTAGGTACGAAGAGCCCCGATTTCCTGTTCTAGCTTTTCCAGTTTGTGTGAGTGTGCTAATGGGCTCTATTGTGAAAAATAAATCGGTTTGGTTATAACCAGCAATATGGTAGCACGACGCAGGAAGTATCTTGGTTCTGGCTCACAACCAGGTTGGCTTTCACACAATCAGCCTGCTTGTCCCACCTCCGGCGTCAGCTCCGGGGGCTAATTGAGTTCTGTTGTTGGGACAGAGTTTTGCTACGCGGCCCAGGTTGACCTTGAACTCATGATCCTCCTGCCTCGGCCTCCCAAGTGGTATCTGAATGGCTTAAGGTGGAATGGTATTGTCTCGGGCCTCAGGAATAGGGGAGAGCCGGAGGTGGAGAAGGGTGAGGTGCCCCTGGCCAGCTGGACCGCGGTGGAATCAGGACAGGAGGGCAGAGCTTCAACCCTAGCTCTGCTGCCCCCTGGCGGTGCGTCTGGGGTTAGACCGCCCGGCTCCGCACCTCGCGCCGGCGTGTAAAGGGGGCCTTGACTGCTCCCTAACGGGTGGTCACCAGCACGAGATGGGTGTGTGTCTGTGATCACTGGACTCCAGAAGGCATTCTGCAAACACACTCTGACTAGTGCAGAACTCAAGATAGAGGACAGGAGCTCCAAATCCTAAACCAGAAGGGGAAAGAAAGGGGGAGGGGAAGGAGGAGGGAAGGTCACAAAAGGACCGCCAAAACACTATTTTTGCCAAAAGCAATAGTTTGCAAAGAAATGTGACCAAGTTAGATCGCGCTAGAAATAGTAGTGCCCTTCTACCCCACTCTCCTAAATGCTACACCCCGAGTTTTCCCTAGAGATGAATTTCCCAGATCTTTCTCCCGTGGTGGGATAAACCCAGCTTGCAGTGAAGATCGGAGGGTCCCCCAAGAAATGTTCTGTTGTTATTTGCATCCCAAATACAAATGTAACAGGCCACGGAATCTCAAGACAGCTCAAATGCCTTGAACAGTGGCATAAAATTAAATGCTGTTCAGATAAACAGGTGAATTTTGATCAAAATACTTAATCTGCCTCAAAATACTCGAGAGAGCCAGGAGTGGTGGCACACACCTGTCATCTCAGCACTCAGGAGGCTGAGGCAGGAGGATCACTGTGAGTTTGAGGACAGCCTGGGTTACATAGTGAGTTCAAGGCGAGCCTGAACCATAGTGAGACCCTGTTTCAAAACACACACTATATCTTATTGAGGATTTTTGCATCAATGTTCATTAGGGAGATGGGCCTGTAGTTCTCTTTTTTGGGTGGGTCTTTCTCTCCTTTTGGAATCAATGTAATAATTCCTTCTAAGAGTGAACTTGGGAGCACTGCTTCCCTTTCGATTTCATTAAAGAGTTTGTGAAGTAGTGGAGTTAACTCTTCTTTGAAAGTTTTGTATAATTCAGTGGTAAAGCCGTGAGGATTTTTTTGTCGGTAGGTTTTTTATTACATTTTGATTTCACAGATAGATATTGAGGTGCTTAACATTTCTTTATCTTCTTCGTTTAACTTTGGAAGTTCATATGTGTCTAGGAATCTATCCATTTCTTCTACATTTTTCATCTTATTGTAGGGTGGGTAGGGGAACAGGAAAAAATGAGAATCGGGTCATGTCATATACTGTACAAATTGTCAATATTGAGTGTGATCATGATATGTATATAAAATGTACCTATTTCACAATAAAAATACATACAAAAATACTCAAAATCTTCTCCCTTGTTTCAAAGACACAGAGCCCGTTATTCTCAGCAGTGTGTCTTTTACTGTAATGAGTAAATAAATATTCACCATTCTGTGTGTTCACCTTTATTTACTTTGTGGACTTCTTGTGACTGCTTTTCTTCCTGCCTAGTCTCCCTCGGGTGGCTTAAGACATTTTTCTGAAATTTGAAAAGAATCTTTAAACAAACAGTCTTTATACTGCCAAGTTCTTTTCGGTGTGGAGTTTTACACGCTCTAGCGCCTAAGCCTGGGAGGCAGATATCACTTGATTTGCAGATGGGGACCCTAACCCCACAGAGGTTAAACGGCTTCTTCAAGGTCACCAAAGGGGGCGCCTGCAGCCGAGCCGGAGTCCTGCGACTGGTGACTTCGCCCTACCAGCCGCCCCAGCCGGTACTGGCAGTCAGCACCCGCCACAGGCCGGAACCGGAACCCCGCTGGGTCCGACGCGCGGCGGCCTTCCCTGGGTGACAGCGGCGGCGGCGCCGGGCGCGCGGATCTCGGGAAGTCGAGGCCTCAGGTCCCGCCCGAGCAGGAGCCCTCCCGCCGCCTTCCAAGAGCCCGGGAACGGGAGACTGGCAGCTCCGAGGCGAAGGGCGGGACAAAGGCCCCTCCCCCGTCTGTGCCTTTCAAGGGGCGCCGCGCCCCCTTGTTTCCCGCGGAGCTCACCAGCGCGTCTCGCTTGTCCTGCTCTTTATTCTTCCAGCATCTACATTCTCTCTATTACTCGATCTCGTCCAGCACCTAGAGAGCTGTGCACTGTGGGCCCGGAACGTCAGCCGGGAAGGGAGCGCCCCTGCACCCGCACAGCCCGCCCTCTCCTCTCCTTTATTCGTCTCTCTCTCTTTTTTAAGCCACCGAAGTCTGCAGGCCGCGGGCTGAGCCCTGGGCTGCGAGGGTGGCGGCCCCGGGGTCCAGCCAGGCTGGGCTGCCTTCCGCCCGCTGCGGCTCCTGGGCTTCATCTCACAAGGCCTTGCCGCCAGGCTGGACGCGCCCCAAAGTGACCCCGGCCGGAGAGCTCCCAGCCCTGTTCAGAGGACCAAACAGAAAGCCACATTCGGGAAGGCTGGCAGGAACCCCAGGCTTCGTTTAAATATGGCCCTGTCTGAAGGACCAATCGGAGGCCACAATTCCTTATCCTTCATTTACATATGGGCACGACCAATCAGATGACAGTGTCTCTGCTCCTTCATCTATATGAAGACCGAGTGGGATTCGTGGACTACGGTCCCAGGGTCGCGCCTCCTGGGGGCGGGCCGGCGCTGGCCGTGGACGCCGAAGCCCCTCCTCTTCCGCTCTGCGTCCTCAGTGCACGCCCACACGCACACTGTCCCTGCCCGGTGTCGGGGCAACAGGAGCCGGAGGGGGCCTGGCCCACCTGGGAGCCCCTTCCCCACTCCTGTGCGTCCCGGGCCGCGGGCGGGGTGCTGGTGGCAGTGGGGACAGACCCCGGCTCCGCGGCTGACTTTAGAGCCGTGGCGCGGACAGCTGCGACTTCCGGGGAGAGGCTGCTTCTGTCCGGAGAGCGGCGGAGGGGACCCCGATACAGAGCTGCGAGGGGACAGCAGCTGCGGGGCCTCCGGGGCTGCAGCCGCCCTGACCCCACACGGGCGGGGAAGGACTTCCACTTGAACTTGCACGTTTCTGGAGCCGCGCGCTGAGGGTCTTCGCCAGCTGTGATCACAAACACTGTGACTGCCGTCCGCGCCACCCGGCCGAAAGGCGGCTGGCAAACACGACGTGTGTCCTCGTCCACCCGCCACCTGCTCTGCCCCCGTGTGGCTTCTGCCAGTGCGAAGGGCGACTTTTCCTTAAGGACCAAACCGAACCGCAGGCTCCTGTCTCCTCCACCGCGGAATATTACGCAGCCCCAGAAAGGGTGAAGCACAGCACCGGCTCCCTCTTGGAGAACGCTGCCAGCACCTGCGGCCAGCCCGGGTGGAGAGTCCTCGAGGGCTCGTGGGCACCAAGCCGAGGGCCCGCCTGTGGGTGTGCGACGAGGGAACCACTCTGGAAGTGGCCTGGATGGCTAGGCAGCCCTGGAAGTGCGGAAGTGTTGCTCCCAGTGACTTTCATGTTTCAACGCACGTATAAGAAGCAACATCTTAGCGCCGCTGCTCTTGCGGCCTGGGCTCCTTCAGCCGAGCCGCCGTGCCAAGCGCCAGGCTTTGAGAGCTGTGCCCACAGGGAGGGTCGGATTCCCGGCTCCTGGCCAGGTACTGTGCAAGGCCCTGGCGCGGTCCGGGTGATGGAAAGATCCCGCAAGGAAGGCGTTTTCCGGGTCAGTGCCATGGTTTAGATGTCAGTCCGCTGAAGACTCCCGCGCCCGCCCATAGGCGGGGCACTTGGCAGCTGATTGGACGGAGGGGGCTGGACTTCCGGTGCAGGAGGCGGGGATTGTGGTGGGGCGGTCCCCGGGGCGTGGCCTGGAGGATTTATCTCCTCTCAGCTCCACCCCTCTCCTCTCCCGGCCGGTAGCCTGGGGCTTGAGTGATCAATAAACCAGACAGCGCCTGTGCACTGGAGAGAAGCGGATAATTAGGGATTTTACGGAGGCAGTGACTAAACCTGGCCCGGCGGGTTAGGAGAGAACTCACAGTGCGCAGGCGCTGCGGCTGGCGGGGAGCCGGGGAGGGCAGGACGCGGCAAGACCTGCACTCAGGCCTGTCCGCGGCTCCCTCTGCCCCTGTCCTCCTGGGGACTCCAAACCACGACACCCTCTCTCCGCCTTCGTCCTCCTCCTACTCTTCTCCGGCCTTCGCTCTGCCAGGAGCCCTGGCTCCGTGCTGCATCCCCGCTCAGCCCTGCTCTGACCAAGAGACTGCGAAGTTCACCCCAGCCGAGCTCAGTGCTAGGACCAGCCCTGGGAAAGTGTGCTCCTGAACTCAGAATGCTTCAGAAGCGAGGAAGGCGTTAGTGGGGACTTAACTAAGGGCCCTTCTTACTGAGCTACATTCCCCCAGTTCCTTTAAGAAAAAAAACAAAAACAAAAACAAAAACAAAAACCAACTGGGGCCGGGGATTTAGCTCAGTGGTTCCGGCGCCTGTCTTGCAAGCGCAAGGACCCAGGTTTGATCCCGGTAACCACATAACAATACTGTGTGTGGAGACTCACGTCCAGCAGCAACCAGTACCACATACCACAGTGCGGGGTGTGGTGGCTCACACCTGTAATCCCAGCACTCGGGAGGCAGAGGCAGGAGGATTGCTGTGATGTGAGTTGGAGGCTGAGCTCAGGGCCAGCCTGAACCACCAAAGCGAGACCCTGTCTCAAAAAAAACAAACAACAAAAACAAACAAACACCAGCTGAGGCAGAGTTGCAAAGTTGCCCTGTCTGGACTCAATTTGAGATCCTCCTGATTCAGCCTCCCAGAATTCTGGGATTATAGGTGTGCACCACTATACCAGTCTGTGGTGGGTATTTTATATAACAAGATCTTCACAAGTTCCAAAGTAACCTGGAGCTGTCAACCGCATTAATAATCTTGATGTAAAGTAGGAATATTCCCCTTAAAAGAGCTAATTAAAGGCACTATTTACTTCAGATGAAGTCAGATTTTGTCCAGATAATTTGAGGAAAACTGCGTTTCCTGGGCCTTTTTGCCTTGGAATCAAGGATAAAGGACTGTGGGCTGTGTTTCCTACGCAATTCCTTTCAGTTTTCTCCAGGGATGCTGTGGAGAGAACAAAGAGCTGTTTTTAATGTACTTTCCCAAGAAAGTACTCATCCTCGAGTAGAGAGGGGCAGAAAGATGCAGTGTGAAGCGCGTATGAAGTTCCAGTGCCCTCGGGAGGCTTTCGTGAAGTCATGCAGTAGCTTCCGGATCCCTGGGCTGCGTGGGGCCGATCCCGGGTGCCGAGGCTCCTCTGCGGCAGGAGTGCCAAAGGTCACATTTCCATTGTCTTGCAGCGACTGCTCACTGTGGGCTCAGATGTTGAGAAGAAAAAGTACAAGTTCCAGGGAAGATGGCAGTGATGTCGATTGGGGCTCACAAGAGGGGCATCCTTAGTAGCGAAGATCCTCGCGGGGCCCTGGTAACCTGATCCAGCCCGGCCTCCGTAGCTTCCAGCCATGGCTTCTTGGATTTCCTGGAGGTCCACGACACAGGACAGAAGCAAAATTAACCACACAGTCGGACTTCTGAGGAAGAATTTGGCCAGTTGTCTTGTTAACTCTTGGTGCAGCTTGAGCAGGAAAATTATTACCCAAGTGACAGGAAGTTTGCAGTTAATTCTGAGAGCCCGTCACGTTTTCATGGGAGTGATGCATTGGGCATGCATTTCTTAGGGGAGCAGGACCTGATACAGAATTTACGGTCCCCTAGAAAACGAAAATGCCCAGTTGCAAAATTAGTGAAGTTTCAACATGGTGGAGTTGAGCAGGGTGCTGGGCACACACCCGCAGTTCCAGCACTTGGGAGGCTGAGGCTGGAGGATCGCAGTGAGTTTGAGGCCAGCCTGTATAGCAAGCCCCTGTCTCAAAAAACAAAAAGTCCAAAGAACAACGATAAAAATTGCAGAGCGATACTAGAAAGAGAAGTACTCAGCCACACCTGTGGAACTTGGTGAGGACTCATGAATCTCAATTCTGTCACCATGGCTGCAGCCCATTGTGATTCTGTACCCGCCGGCTGCCTTCCAAATGGCAGCACCTGAATCTCTTCCCTGGTGCTGGACAAATGGGTCACTGAGGCGCTGGTCACCCCAGCCAGGGAGTGCATTGGCATTCATTGCCTCAGCTCCCTGGATGCTCAGTTGGGTGGACTCTGAGCTGTGTCCTCCATCCACCACTGACCCCACTGGCCCCTCAGCCTTGAGATGGGCCTGAGGGAGCCTGATCAGGCCCAGTGTGCCACACACTGGGGGACAAGGGCCTGGACAACACCGTGCTGGCCCAGAGCCCTGGAGGCCTGGACTGGAACCAGCTGCTGGTGCCCAGCCTCAGTGGGCGCCAGCTCTGAGTGTCCCCAGTAGAGCTCTATGCAGTCTTTCTCTTCCTTTCCTCCTTCTTCTTCTCCCACCACTCTCCCTCCCCCTTGTTATGTCTTGTGTCTGCATGTCCCCCTAAATTCTCCTGGACTCTGGGGCTTTGGAGAGGTGGCCGGAAGTAAGTGTGTGATAACTAGGTGGGGTTCACGTGGTTCTGGTGGAGAGTGGACAGCCCACCCTGGGTGTGGGCGGTGGCAGTGGGTCGGCTGGTAGGCTGGGTGGAATCAAAAGGGGAAGGGAGGCTCGCCGCTGCTTCCTGCCTGCCGTCCGTGGACTGTTTCCCCTCCACCATGCTGGCCTTGGAGCCGGCCAACCATGCACGGAAATCTCTACAAACTGTGAGTCGAAATAAACGTTTTCCACTTTAAATTGTGTTCAAGTGTTTTGTCCCAACAATGAAGCAAGTCAGACAACTTTTTCTCCTTCCTGCTCTTGTTTCCTCTCCCTTCTGTGGAGCACACCATCTTAAGGAGTCTGCACTACAGGCTGCTGGTGTTTCTACCCAAAGATATGATTGAAGAGAATCCAAAGGCAGAGCGTAAATACTGTCCTACTGCACTGACAGGAAATTTAGACCCCAGTTTATGCCCTGGCACTGTCTGTTTTCTAGCAATGAGTTTAAAGTGATGAAGTCTAGCATGGATGTAACTTTCATAAGGCTTGACATAGTAATGGCAGAAACAACACTTCTATAATTAGCATCTTTTTGTTTTGAGACGGGGTCTTGCTGTGTGATGCAGGCTGGCCTTCAGTTCGCAGTGGTCCTCCTGCCTCAGCTTCCTGGTGCCGCCTAGCACTATTAATACTATTCTGGCCTCTTATTTACTTTCATGACTTTGGGAAAAATTGAATTTCAGTTAGAGATGAAGGAAAATACATACAGTTTTCTTCCCATTCATGTTTTTGTCTGCCCACCCCTTCCTTCCTTCCTTCCTTCCTGGCCTCTACACTTAGGTACATGTGCAGTCCTTTATCATTTTTTATTTTGAGACAGGATCTCCCTAGCTTGCCCAGGCTGGGTCCAAGCTTACCATCCTCCTGCCTCAGCCTCCCAGCATTCGGGCATGATATTTGTACACCACACACTGCCTGGCTGCCTTATTTCTGTCCTCAGGCCCTAGCATCGATGTGTCCCTCAAGTGTTCCTCCTTTGCTCACCTTTCCTCTGCCTCCCTCCTCCGCAGCATCACAAGGGCAGCGGAGGAGGACTCCTGCTTCCAGCCCTGCTCCCCAGGAGGGCATTCGTTGTCATGGCAACGGGGCTGGCCTCAGCCTTTAGCAGCAAAAGGGATCTGAGCATATCTGGGGGACGTGCACCGGGAGAGAAAGGAGGTGTGGAGCTTGTTCTAGGGGCTGCCGCGCCAGGCCGCCGTCCCCGAGAGTAAATCCACTAACAGCTACGATTGTCCGTGAGGAGAGCCCCGCTCTCACACCCTGGACGCGCCAGCTGGCTTGAAATCGACCAATAATTACATCCCGGCCCCATTCGGCTCTGCCCTGGACGGAAGATGAATTAGATATTGAGCAAAATTATTGGCTGGGTGAAAAATAGATGTTCTGGAGCCAGAAAAGAATGAAAGAGGCGGAAGGAGGCTGAGAATGGACCATTAGAGAGTGACAAAAGACATCCTGTGGGGATAGAGGTCACATTCACAAAGGATCGAGGTGGCGAGAGGAGCCGGTGGGAAGGAAAGTGCGGACCCGGATCCCGGCCCGGCCAGGACTGGGGCTGGCGGCTGTGAAATGCGACGCGGTGTCCTCCTGTTCCGCATCTCTCGCCCTCGGCGTTTTGTTTTCGCCATTTCTGTGTGTTGTTCCTGGGAGAGGAGAAAAGTGGGGGACCCTGCCCGCCAGAGCAGAGGAAGTCAGGCCCAGTGCCACACACCATCAGCCAAGATCAGGCTCTGGGTTCTGGTGTCACAGACACACACACACACACACACACACACACACACACACACGGAGAGGGCAGATGTCTTCCCTTCTGCTCCTGCAGCCTCAGGAGTGGATGGATGAACAGGGTCTCAGAGTTAGGTGGCCCTGGGGCTCTTCGTGGGAATACCAAAGTCTGTGCAGAGGGAGCCCGTTTGCCATCCAACCCCAGAAGGGAGCGGGAACCTGGACTTGGGCTGAAAGGAGTGTTTGCCAAGTTTCCCTGACTTCCCTCGAGTTACTGAGGAGAGGAGCTCACTGAGTTTCTTTAGCCTGGGCTCCAACTTGAGACCCTCCTGCCTCAGCCTCCAAACGTGTTTTCCTGCTTTCAGACACCAACTTGAACTGATGGGACCCCACATTTTGGGGCATCAGAATCTCAGAAGTAGCTGTGCTCGCCCACTGCATGGGTGACGGGGGTGACAGACCGTCTGCTCTCTCTCCCTTGACCATTTCTGCTGCTCACCTTGTCTGGTTTCCTCCTTTGTAGAAGGAGCAGTGGCAGGTGGGGACTGACTGTGTCCCCAGGCCTCTCTCCCTCAGCCAGTGTGCTTCTGCCCAGAGTGACTCCAGGTCCCCCCACGCCTGTTAGAGGCCCTGCGGACGCAGCATCGCCCTCGCTCCCAGACAGGCTCTCAGACAGCTCTGACACCAGCCACATGGTTCCTATCTGAGCGGCCTGTACCCAGGAAGGAAGGAGGTGAAGCCCATAGTCCCCTCACTCTGGGAGGCTGAGGCAGGAGGATCATAAATTCCAGCCCAGACTGGGCAACTGGAGTGCTTATTTATAAGCAGATTTTCAGGATTGGCTCACTGACATTTGCAAGAAACTTTGAGCGGAGCCTGGACTTAGTGTCACAAGGGTCACAGGTGCTTCCTACCAAGAGACAGTCACCTCTCTCCCGGTGGTGTGTGTGTGTGTGTGTGTGTGTGTGTTTGTGGTACTTGACACTGAATCCAGGGATACTCTACCACCGAGCTACATCCCCAGCCCCTTTCATCATTTATTTGGGTAAAAGGTCCTGCTAATTACCCAACCTGGCCTTAAATTTTGCATCCTCCTGCCTCAGCCTCCTAAGTAGCTGTGACTATGCGTGTGTTATAGCTCTGACTATGCATAGAAAACCCTCCCCCCAGGCAAAGAGCAGAGCGGAGCTGTGGGTGGGGACCTGTTTGGGGATCCAGCCCTGCCTCAATATTTTCTGCCAGATGTAAAAAGGCGTCACTGTGCCACCAAGAGCGGGCATAGGTTGGCACAGGAGGGTGGCATCTGAGGCCATGACCCTCCCCTTTCTGTGCTGTGCTCCACGTGAAGCTCTCCGGGCTCACTCTCTGTGGCCCTAGAGTTCCATGCGCATGAGTTGGGGCTTCTTTCTCTCCCTCCTCACTCACTTTTTCCCTTCCTTCTTGCTGCACTGGAGATTGAACCAAGGACCCTCTCGCCGAACTACGTGCCCAGCATTTAAAATTTTTTTTTTTTTTTAGGTTTTTTGAGACAGGGTCTTGCTTTGTGGTTCAGGCTGGCCCTGAGCTCAGCCTCAAACTCACATCACAGCAATCCTCCTGCCTCTGCCTCCTGAGTGCTGGGATTAAAGGCGTGAGCCACCACGCCCGGCACTGTGGTATGTGGTACTGGTTGCTGCTGGGTGTGAGTCTCCACACCCAGTATTGTTATGTGGTTACCGGGGAATCGAACCCGGGTCCTTGCGCTTGCAAGACAGGCACTGGAACCACTGAGCTAACTCCCCGGCCCAGCATTTAAAAATTCTTAGACAGGTTCTCACTAAAGCACTTAGCTGCGGAAGCTGGGTGTGATTTTGGTTGGAATCTTCCTGTCTCAGCTTCCCAGACTGCTGGAATTATCAGGTCTTCCTCAAAAGACCTGGCTTGCTAGTTTCCTTAATGTGTGAGGCTACTGGACTTTACATCTGTCTGCCTTTAGTAGCTCTCTGCCCACCACAGCCCCAGGACGATGAGTGGAGAGTTCCCCCCACATCCGGTTCCCAGGACGAGAGAACCCTGGGCATAGGCGCATACCCAGGATGCAGTGCGGTCTCCCAAGCACATCTCCACCTTGTGTTCCACTCCAGGGTTGCGTCCATTAACACCCAGGTCCCATTTCTTAAGCCGTGAAGTGGGCTGATGGCCTCCAGTCAGGTGGGTGTGTGTGGGGTTAGCACAGGCGTGAAAGAGATGATCATTGCAGCCTCTGGGACGCTGCATCTTCCTGTGTGGTGTCGTGTGCCGCTCCATGAGGACTGTCTGTGTAGCCCTCAGCAGGGCTTCGAGAGTGCTCACGTCGCAGTCCTGGACCACAGGAGAGAAGCCGAGACCTCCTGAGCCAGAGACCTGAAACCTCAGAACCCCCATTCGACTGGGCCCCACGGTGGCACCCACCTCAGATCCGTCGTGGAAGATGAGGGTCTAAAATGACTCCCGTGGCTCCTCATGGCTGTCTTTGGGGGCCAGACACCATCTCCCTCATCCCTTAGTGATGCTGAGCATTGAGTCCGAGCCTGCACAGCCAGGACTAACCTACGAGGAACCTTCCCGAGTTCCCACAGTGAGTCTTATTGGTAAACCCGAGCCAGCCCCAGCTGCTCCTGGAATTCCTGATTAATGACCGTGACAGACAGAGGCCTGTGGTGACAGAGGACGCGGTGATCGATGGCCTTGGTGGCCAGGGCATCCCCGCTGGAGCCGCCTCAGCTTGAGGACAGTGTGGAGGTGGCTTTCAGAGAGCAGGGCAAGAGGGCAGCGCGTGATGAAGGTAAGTCCAGAACAAATTGCTTCTTCTTTCCTGGTAATAAAGCCTGTCCAGATAAATGCAAAGGATATTCTGATAACAGAGGCTGTTGTCTGCCTCTCCGAGGCACAGCCCCGGTCCCAGCTGACTGAGGGCTGTCCATGCGTCACCAGCACCAGCCCCGTGTGTCCTATAGAATCCATCTTCTGCAGAAGTGTGGTGGAACGGAGCTCTCCAGCCGGCGGGGGACGGGCCTAGGAAGGGACCTACCACAGGGGCCAGAGGACACATCGTACAGGGTGCTACCAGCACCCAAGGGGGGAGGAGGAGCTGCTCCCCAACCTGGGGCCCACGTGCCATGAGTTCAGGAAAAGTACACACACTCTTACGGGGCATCACGTGTCGAGACACACTCACGCTGCTGAACAAATCAGCCGACAGCACGACCTGATGGAGAAGTTATGGGGCTCATGGTTTCCCGGGATTCAGTCCACGGCCGCTGGGACTTCATGGTGGAAAGGCGTCGGCTGCAAGCTGCTCAGTTCATGGAGGCCAGAGCAGAGCAGGGAGCAGAGCTGTAGAGGAAGGAGGGACCAGATCTAGTCCCACGGCACGACACTTGATGTGCCCTTTACCCAAAGCAGGTCCCGGGTCCAGTGAGGCTGACAGGTCAGCTTGAGACAAGTCAGAACTTGGGCACCCAGAAGTCCTGGAGTTTGGCTCATGTTATTATAGGTAGAAAAGCTAGATAGAAATATGGCAGGCAGACAGGGCAGGCCCTTGGAGGAAACTCACAAGAAAGGAGACTGTTACAGAGAGTCCTAGAAAACAGTGACCCATTAAGGCCTCATTCTCCTGAATAGCTAAGTCAGTGGGGAGTCAAGGTCTGGACTCACCTCCTCCCTTCCCAGGAATGTAGCAATTGTAACTTTCCTGGGGCAAAGGGCAGGGAATCCGGCCCACCTCGAAGAGCCTCCTGCTGAGGGGACGGAGCCTGTGCGTGGGGAGCCAGGCCTTGCTCTCCTGTGTCAGTGTCTACCTCACTTCACACGTGAGCACTGCTGGACTTGCTGCTGCATGTCGTGTCTCTTCTTTAGAACCAAAGAGAAGACAGACAGGGACCATGAACAGGAGCCGGGAAGTGCGGGTGGGGTGGGGTGGAGATGCGGCCTCCCAACAGGGACGCTCCTGGCCAACCTCCTGTCTGCGGGGTGATGGTTTTGATTAACCATGTACTGGTTTCTATCTTTCTTTTGTTTTTTGTTTTTTGTTTTTAAAGATAAGCTCTTGTTATACTATGTAGCCTGAGCTAAACTCAGGCTACTTGCTAAGTAGTCCAGGCTGATCTTGGACTCACAGCGCTCCTCCGGCCTCAGCCTCCTGAGTGCTGGCATTGTAGGTGTGTGCCCTTATGCTTGCTTGGTTGGCCTAGTTTCAAGTGCAGAACTACCTGGGGCAGGCTCTGTCACCACAGTGGGAATGGAAATGGGATGGGGGCTCCTTCCAGCCCCGGGGATTGACCTCCCATCTCATGCCCTCTACCAGGTGGGCCAGACAGGCCCCTCCATTTCCCAAGGGGCTTGAGTCCACTGACAAGGGCCAGGCTTACCAGAGGAGTGTGACTTATGAAGCGCTGCCTCAAATAGTGGATTGCATTAGATGGGAACGAGAAGAAAAGACAGAAAGGAAAAGAACGCTCATGAGAGAGGAAGAAGAAGACGATTACACCTCTGCTGCAATAGTAGGCCGGCCCAGCTGATATATTAAAGGGCTCAGAAAGTGAAAAAGAAAGCAAGTTTAACTTTTACCTTAAACTATCTTGGGGCTTTTTCATTTGCAGATATGAGGTAATAATCATTTGGTTGCTTTCCGTCTACTCAGAGTTGATCACGTCACGCCCGTGTTACTATCATCTCTCGCTCTGGATCAAATGCTAGTTCTTCCCCAGCCTCCGCCAGCGTCTGTGCTGGAGTCCAGAGTGATTCTGTTTAGGTGTGATGAGGCCACGGAGGTGCAGGCACATCATGGGGGTGGGGCCTCACCTCCTAGGGCTGGTTCCTTTAGGAGAAGAAGAGACTCCTGGACTCCTCCCATCTGTTTTAAACACCTGGGCGTTGGCCTCATGTTGTGTCCTTTGTAGTAGTCCGGCTGCTGCCCGCTCAGCCCCTGATCACAGGAGCTTGGCTTGTGTCCTGAAGACGTGATGCTGCGGGACCACAGAGCAGTTATTTGATTTCCTTTCCAACCACTGCAAATGTGTAATTAGAAGTTGGCCAGGAAATAGCGGTGTGGGTTCTACCCAGTTAAATGTGTCTTTGACCCAGGTCTCCTCAGTGGTTATTGATGAGGCCATTCCCACTAGGCTGATAGTTCTGTTAAAATTACTATGAATAAGAAACGTTGTGTACTCCTACTACATGCGTGATAAAGGGCTAGTCACGTGCACATATTGTATTTTATTTAAGTGACTCTAACCAGATGTTGCCCCCACAATACCATGTAGGCAGTAAATTTGCCTAAATACACATACCTCACTGCGATCTAGCTACTGTGTTTGCCCATGTGATCCCCAGAGAACTGCTCTTATGTTTTAGGCATCTTTTGTTTTGCAATATGTAAAGCCATATTCCCAGGTCTAACTGGCCTTGTGTACTGGGTCTCTTTGACCTAGAATGAAATCTAATATTTGTTCGGTAGGTATGCATTTATTATGTATATGTGATATGTTCTTTCCTTGGGTTTAGCCCTGGGAATGTGGAGATCATGAAAATAATCCTGGACAGAAACATACATTTTTAAAATTTACAATTAAACAAAAAACTTTTCGTAGTTGTCTATGTAGATGAGTGAAAAGCCCAGAGCACTTCTATACTTACTTTCCAGGCATTATGAGCAGAAGCCTAGGAAAAGCAGGATAAACTCTCTAGACTTAAAGGGCTTCACCTGGATTTGAGTTACTTCCTTCTAGCTGGCTTTAAATATCACCAGTTGCAGAGGCCATGGAATTAGGCAATGTATTTATTAAGTGCTGTATGTAGTAGAGTTCTCTAGAGGGGCGCAATGAATGGAACATGTACACTGTAACTGCACAAGGAAGTGTATTATACAGAAAGGTTTGCAGGATCAGAGGAGGAATAGTCTCCAGCAGTCATCTGTGTGCTGCAGAGAAGGAGAAATCAAGGATCTGCTCAGCCCAAGAAGCTGTTAGCTGCAGAGCAAGAGGATACAGTGTCCATCCAAGACTGAAAAGCTGAAGCTCTCTAGAGAGTCTATGTTGCGACTCTTTGAGAGGCCAAAGAAGCTGGAGTCTAATGTCGACAGGTGATGTAGTGGCAAAAGCCACATCTGCTCAAGCAGAATGGAGCTTTGCAAGTACAGACTGACTTCCTCCTTCTTCCTCTTCCACTCCATCTGCCTACTGGATGGCACCATCCACAATCAGCATTGGTCTTCCTCCCTCAATTGATGGTTGACCATCTCTAGAGACACCCCAGACACTTCCAGGACTTCTTAGTCTGCTAAACAGATGTTTCTCAGTCTAGGCAAGTGGCTATATCATGATTCACCATCACAGGCACCTCCTACCTTTGCTACAGAAAACACGTCTGATGCAGGGATCAGTTATCTAAGGTATTTGTTTTAGAAACTTGGAGGCCACTTTTATTTAGCCCAGATTAGTTGAAATCATTGAATCTGGAGCCCACAAGTATCTTGCAGGTGACATTTTTGACACTACAGGGCCAAACTCAGAACCCAACTCAACTAGGGCCATCTTGGGTGGAGAGCTAAGAGATTTGATTAACCATGTACGACTGCCCACTCGTGAATTTTTCCTTTGTAAACTGTAAATTAGTGCCGCACACCTACCACCTCTCCCAGGGCCACAGACCTTCTGCCTCTTCTCCCATCAATATGCCTGCCTCTCTGCACTCTCGGGACACAGACTGCAGCTTGCTCTCATCTCCGCACTTAGCCGATTCATGAAAAACTTTTTCTTTGCAAAGTCCATTGAGCCCACACTGCGTTTTCAGACCGATATGTCAGACAATGGACCGAATGGGCCTGTCTCAGTCACATTGCTAGTCCAGGCTCCATTCTCTTGAAAGGCCTTTCCTTTGAATGATTTTAGTTGTTTCTTTGGGTATATCATGCTTCTCAAGAATAGACGTATCTTCCAATTTTGTTGCCAAGTATTACATAAATGCAGAAAACTACATAAAACAAATGCAGACCCTCACAAACTCCCTGAAGGGAGACTCTCCTGCCCACCCCAGGACCAGAGGTGGAGGTCGGTGCTGTCCAAGCTGGCACCCACAGGGCTCTGCTGTCACCGCCAGAGAGAGCGGAGGGCTTGGCTGGGAAGTAACTCATGCCTCTCCGTCCCCGTTGCCATTTAACTCTCTACACTGGCCATGAACTCAAGGAATAGTCTCACTTTTGAAGAAGCGATACTGTGAACTTTGAGCATATCTCTTATTGACAGGCGCTAAAGACTGATATATAGAAGGGCCCCCAATTTATAGGAGTTGAGGCTTCTAGTCAACTATAGAGATGTAAACATGACCCTCCTAATGCCTTTTTAATAGGCTCTTTTCTGGACATTAGCCAGAGTCTGCATCGTTAGCAGTAACAGATTTACTCTCCAGGTCAATCTCTCCCTGCAGAATTCTGCTCAAGATTTGACCTCGACCCCCACTCGTTCCTCCCTTGCCTTGCTCTGGTGAGTTGATTGTGTGGTTTGTGAGTTCTGGGGCCCATGTTCATGGGACTGCGCCAGCCTGGTCAGCAGCGGGCATGATCTTACTCCATATCATCTTCACCTGCTGCCCAGATACGGGCAAGTAACAGAATCTTCACTGAAGAAAACAGGGACTTCTCGCTCATTAGGAATCATCGCCTTCGCAGCCTGACAGGCTGCGGGCAGCTAATTAATCTCAGATGGCAGCAGGGTGGTCTCCACAGCAGCGGATGTTCTGGTTTAGATCTAAAAGCTCCCCAAAGCCTGTATGTGGGGTGACGGAGTCAAGGAACGCTGTGCTCACCACTGGATCCATCATCGATGAGTTCCTGGCTGACTGAGCGATGGGAGGCGGGGCCTCGTTGGGGGACGTCTCTGGGGGCGTGGCCTGGGAGAGGGCGCTCTTGTTCCCAGCTCCACCCTCCTCTGCGCTCCTGACTGGCCAAGGAGCCCGCAGCTTTGCTCCCCTAGGCCCTTCTGGCAGGCTTCTGCACTGAGCAGCTGATCATTGGCTAATCTTGGAGACCTTGAGCCAAAATAAACCTCTGCTTCTTTAATTTATAGGTGTTGAGTGTTTTGTCCCATTGACAAAAATGAGTAATTTGGCAGGTGGAGGTTCCGACTTTTCTTGAGATGGCTTCTGTGCTGCTTTGACTCTGCGGGTCCAGCCAGACTTCCTGTCTCCAAACCATCTTTCCAAGTTGGCCATTCATTTTTCCTGGATGAGATAAACAGAGATTATGTGTAAGTAATTCTACACATCTTGGGGTTCAACGCCAAGTCCCATTGAATGGGAGGAAGGCAACCTACGCACATTTTGGCTCGTTTTCTTTTTAACAGTTTATTATTATTATTGTTTTTATTTTTTTGAGGCAGGGTCTTGCTTTAGTTCAGACTGGCCCTGAAACTTAGCCACAAACTCAGCAATCCTCCTGCCTCTGCCTCCCAAATGCTAGGATTGCAGTGGGAGCTACCACACCCAGCACTGTGGTATGTGGTACTGATTGCTGGTGGGCATGAGGCACCACGCCCAGCTTTGTTGTATGTGGTTACCAGGGATTGAAACTGGGCCCTTGCGCTTGCAAGACAGGCGCTGGAACCACTGCCCTAAATCCCTGGCCCTGAGCGCTAGTTTTACAAACAAACATCGAAGAGGAGCATTTGTGTATATTCTCTGTAAGCAGCAACATAGATTTAACAGGTATGCCTTTTGTTTTAAATGAATTAATGAATATTTCCTTTTCTATTTCAGGTGTTTGGTGTTGGGTGAAGGCAGCATATTTGTAATAGTTCAAGTAATTTTTGCATATTCTAATTTATGGTCATCAACAGTCCATTGAAAAATGACCATTAATTGTTGGGCTATTCATACTGGTTTATGTGGCAGGGAAGGTATATTTTTTTCTTTCATATAGAAGATGTTAATTTTAAAGAGAACAAGGCAGAAAAATATTTGCTTCCTTTTTTGGATAATAAATTGTGAGTTAAAATTTGTAACTGTGGACAGCCTCACACACATTACTAATTTCCCTACTGTGTTTCAGGCACATTCATTTGAATAAAAAAGAGAGAAAAGCAAGATAATGTACAGGAAAAAACATGAGTTTCGGTGTGGAATAAACTTTTGTCCACGCACAGGTGTCCATCCTTACAGCCTGATGAACTTAGAGAACCCGTTTATCTCTGTGAGCTTCAAAGTACTCAGAAAATAAGACTGATAATTCTCTCCTCATCAAAAGGTCCACAGAATTAAAGGAGGTCAGTTAAAAATGCTCGGTACCAAAGTCTATGCAGTTAAACATACACTTCCTATATAATCTGCCAATTTTATTCCTTACAACATACTCAGGAAAACACGTCTATGCAAAAGCTGACATAAAATGCTGACAGCATCATTGAATGATAATAGGACCCACTGATTATGTGCAAAAACTGACTGGCTAGTCTGTAGGACACACGGCATTGTACGGACAGCCAGTCTCACAAGATTTCAACTTGATGATTTTTAGGGTTCATGATGAGGCCTGAGCAGTCTAGACTTGGCAGCCATGGTCCTTTGGCTTTTGTTCTCCTCTGAGCTTGCCACGTGTGATGCTGTAGTAGTCTGCGGTGATTCCAGGGAGCGACAGCAGGTTGGAAGTGTGAGTCAGCCGTGCACACACGAGGAGCACCCGGCGGCCCACAATGCACTACGGCTCTGCGCGCTGCCGGCTTGGGCGTGTTGTGAGCGTTTTCTGTGCACTGTAAGCTCGCTGGCCTGGTCGTGGGTCTGCCAGCTGTAACTGCACTGTGGTTGGGAGCATCTGAGTGTTCTGCAGTAGAATTCTCCTCAGCAATAAAGAAAAATGAACTGGTGATATGTGACTGATCATGAACTGCCCCAGAGCATCGCGCTGTGAGAAGGGGCAGCTCCTGTGTGATTTCAACAAAAGACACACCCGCTCAGTGGGTCCGGGGTTAGTGGAGCCAGGGGTGTGGCGGGCGGAGCCGTGGACATGTTCTCACACCTCCACGGTGATGGTTGTTTCATGAGTACGTATTGTAGCCAAAAGACACAAAGTCTCTTAGAATGTGGGTGTTTTATCGCATGTAAATGAGACCTTAATAAAACAGAAACTGAGTAAAGGGCAAAGGGCCTGACTCAGCTAAGTGCTCAATAAATGCACCTGTCTCTGCCTTTGGGTGGCGCTAGGGAGGACAGCATGGGGAGGACAGCATCTCCTGGACCTTCCTCAAGTGGAGGCCTGAGCTCCTGTCCAGGAGTGGATTGCATCTGAGTTTTGTTCCCTGGTACTGGGGATCAAACTCAGGACCTCGTGCTTGTAAGGCAGGTGAGGTACCACTGAGCTAAACCTCCAGTCCTGCTTCTGAGTTTTAAATCACCTCTCTTATTCCTCCAACCTTCCTCCTGTTCTCTCCAGACAGCAGTCAGCTTTCACTACCTGCTCTTCCCTGTCATCTCAGACCAACTTAGCAAAACGCTGTAGCCCAGGGGCTAAAGCAGCAGACGTGTATTTCTCATGATTCTGCATGGCCAAGGTGCTGGCATGGTGTGTGTGTGTGTGTGTATGTGTGTGTAAGAGCATCAGTCCAATGGGATTAGCTTTCTGTCTAGTGGTTTGTTGTACAGACATTTGGGGTCCCTTTTCCCAGTCTGCCTCGAATTCCTGTCTCTGTGCTCACAGTCACTGAGTTTCAGTTCTCCCAGAGTCAGACCCCAAGGCAAGGATCGATGGTGTCTGTTGCAGGTGGGAGGAGCCCTGGAGATGGGTTACCATCCATGGCAAGTGTGGCACTACACCAGCTACTGGCAGCTAATGGTGCTTTATCTCAAAAGGAGGCTAAAGATGGTCTAGGAACACACTCCAGAACCGAGGGAGCTGGGACTCACATCTGCCTCACAAGGCCTTATGGGAGAGTTGTGATCTCCTTTGTGCCTTCACACATCCAAACTGCACAAGCAGATTAAAGAGGCTTCATGGCTGCAGGAAGATAATATTCATGTGCTGCACACTGCCAGGGGCAGAGGCTTGTCCTCACAAAGTCCGTGTGCTGAAACTCTAACCCCTGAGGTAACTAGATTTGGACACAGGGGTCTGTAGGAGGTGACCAAGATTCCATAAGGTCACAAGGAATAACGGTGGGAAGAACACCCTAAGGGATCTTGGAAGAGGTGGCTTTGGGTGGCCTTGAAGAGTGCATAGAGATTGGACAGGTAAGTCCAATGGGAGCCAAAGTGGGGAGAAGGAGGAGGGACAAAGGAGGAGGAAGAAGAGAGGAAGGAGGAAGAGAAGGAGAAAGGGAGGAGGAGAAGGCAAAGGAGGATGCGGAAGAGGGAAGAGGAGGTGCAGGAAGAGAGGATGTGGCCGACTGTGGGGCTGTACACAGAGGACTGGGTCCTGCCTCTCTTCCCAGTGACTGGTGGGGGAGTGGAGTCTGGGGTGATCAACAAGCAGAGCTCTTGCCACATGGCCGCCTAGGGCTGGGGGTTCACAGCAAGAGCCGCACTCTGGCATCCAGAGGCCCCTCCTTGTGGGGCCCCCTTATGCCAAGCTGCCTTGAGAGGAACAACCAAGCTTTTAGCAAAGCTCTTTTGAGCATGATTTCAAAAGTCAGAGTGGAGTCCACAGACTTGTTTTAATGGCTTTGGCTAAATTCATGTTCAAAATCTGATTTAGAGATTGCAGTGTTAATATTTTGTACATCAGGCCAATTCTCTGGTGATTTTAATATTTCATTTATCGACTGATTTAACTTTTAATAGTATCCAAAGCCATCTCATTAGATTACAGCGCTGAAAGAGTGCCACTGTAATAGCTATCCCGTTGTTCAAGTAAATTCAATTTGGACAGCTGTAGCCTGGGGTGAAAGGGAAGCATAATCTATGAAGTATTTTCCATTCTGTATTCCAAACAAGTCTTAGCTTTGCTGAATGCATGACTTTGCCATGACAGACAAATCTCTAAAGATTTTGGAGGACCAGTGGGACATGTCTCCTGATGGTCACTGAAAACCTGTGTCCCTTGGACCCATATCTGGGATATTTGTACAGAATGTGCTTGTGCCCCATAAATTTTGGAATCCTTACATTAGCAGGTAGGGACTTTCTAAGGAAGTATTTGAATTAAACCAGACCTGATTTTTTATGCCCAGGTGAATTAGCTTTCACATTGCTAATACAAAACGCTCAGCATCCTCAACTTAAAGGAGAAATATTCAATCAGGCTCATGGTTTCAGGGGATTCAGTCTATGGTCGGCTGCTCCAAGGCAGGAGTGTCATGGTGGAGGGGTTTGGGGGAGCAAAGCTGCTCAGTTCATGGGGTGTAGGAAACAGTGCAGGGGGACAGTGCCACACAGGAAAGAAAGGAATCAGATACAGCCCCAAACTCACCCCTCCATGACCCATGCAGGTACACGCAGACGTGTGCTTTATGAACCAATCCCTCAGGCAGTTGCCACACCCAGGGAGCTGACATTCTGAAATGTCATCTTACCAGGCCAGCAGAGAGTTCTGTCCTTGGTCCTGAACTACTCACAGTTTTAAATGATGTTTTTATGGTGTAATAGAAGACACTCTGTGAACCTCTAATGATATTAAGCCAGGAAGGACTATTAAGACACTGGGAGACAGAATCCAAGTCAAAAAGATTTTTCTACACCTCAATCTAATAAAAACAACGCAGCTGATACGTGATCCTATCATACCGTTTGCTCCTAGGAAGCAAGGTTTGTTTTCCTTTCAGTGTCTTCAGAGCCTAGAAAAATCTTGGACAGATCACAGGGGCAGTGGAGGCTTCGTGAGTGAATGTCTAACTCCCAGTGCTGACAGTGCTCAAGTCTGTTAACTGTAAAATCTTTCTCAACCTCGGTCCTAGGAGGATGCAGAAAATGGAGGAATTAGCATGAAAGAAAAGTATTTAAGATCTTTTGTTGATGGTCAGCTCAATAAAAATAGACCTAGAAGGTGTGATCCAAATACACAGAAAAAGTCTAAATAAAAAACACGTGGTGTAAAAGACACCATGGCATAAATCCCCTTGCTATGCACACACTCATCCCACCGTCCTCCCACTGCAGCAACTCTGAAGTCCTCCTTCCTGAGGGTCTGTAGTGCGCTGTCCAGGGTGCCTCCACATCCTGAATGGATCCAAAACGTCTCCCTCTCATGGTCTTTGTGACTTTGGCGAAGAGCCAGAGTCACACGGTGCCAGGTCCCATGACTAGGTTGGATGAGGACACAGCGTCGTGTTTTATGAGCTGCTTTTCTGTTGAGTGTCACTCTGCAGTAGCATTCCCTTTATTCATTTTAATCTTACTTGTTAAAGACTGTCAGGAAAAAGGACTCCAGAGCTGCTACAGAAAGTACCAAGGACAGTGGGATGAGTGTGCTGAGTGAGGGGAGACGTGAGGATGGCTCACTGTGTTAAATGGAAACATTCACCGTTCATTTCCCCACACCTCACATGCAGGTCTTGGAAGAGTTAGCCTTTTTCCTGTTTGTCCCATATCTGTCAGCTCTGCAAGCCACAGAGGGGTGACCCTCTTGTGACCACAGCATATCTGCCCCTTCGCCTCAGCCCTGGGCCCTGTGTTGGACCCTTGAACAAAAGCTGAGATTCCAAAACCTCAGCTTCTCAGGGGCAAACAGAAACATTAGTTTGATTGTTAATTTAACTAAAAGTGTAGACCAGGAAGTGTCTTTCTGTCTTTTAATGATAGAGAAACTTAAGATGCTGTTCCCAGCAACCTTAAAACAGAGTAGGGTTACTGCAAGATGATTTAGGCCAAGTGAGTGCATCTTGCAGGGAAATCTCGGACTCAGTAAGGCAGACAATTCATGGGATTAATAGGGCTCAATGCATGCTTGTTGGATGAATAAAACTAAGCTCCTCAAACTTTAATACTGGGAGACTCACCTGGGAGAGGGTCTGCGGATGTGAGGTGCATGGCTGGGAAGGTAGACGTTACATTGAGCTGCTGCTAGTGATGATGATGTTGAACAAGGAACTCATCTGGAGATGTGGCATAGAAAAGTCTTTTGAGACTTTCTCCAAGGAAATGAAAGATCCAGACATGTACGCAGGGGCAGGCTGGGCATTCTGGATTCCGGGTAAATAGGACTGACTATGCCGGGGGAGACTTGAACTCATGCTGCCATATGTGAGGGTGGTTTCTTCCTTACGAATGATCAGGAGAGTTCTCTTGGCTGGCTAGCTGAGGACCCTCCTTCCTTCCTTCCTCCCTGCTCCCCTCTCTCCTTCTCTCCCTTCCTTTTTCCTTTCTTCCTCCTTCTCTAAGGTTCCTCATGTAGCCCTCTACAAGCTTTATACTCTGAAAATAGGACCCTTTCTCCAAATAGCCTGCCTGACTTTTGGTATAGGTCCTCTACCTTATCTGTCTGGGGCAGAGGGTACAGTGGAGGCAGAAACATGGGAGACATTGGAAGTTCTCGCTGTGCCATTCTTTTCTCTTTCCAAGTATGATGGTTAGGTTAGAAGTTCAATTTCACTGATGTTGGGGTTCGCCCAGGGGATGGGTGCAGCACACTTTCGGGGGTGTCTTGGTGGGCCATGGATGCCTGACCTCGGGTACTGTGTATGGCCCCTGGCCCCTTCTCTGGCATGGTTCCCCAGCTCTGCTTTCCAGTCACCATGACCTGGGCAGCTTTGCCCCATTCCATCTTCCCCCTTGATGATCCTATCTTGGAGTCAGCTAACCATGGACTGGACCCCCAAATCCATGTACCAAGACTAGTCCTCTCCTCCTGAAACTTGTGAGTATTGTGTTTCAAGAACAGGAAGGCTGGTGAATACATCAAGTAGCCCTAAATAACCTGCTCTGAAGATATACACTCACTGGCTAGGTGGCTGGTAGGAAGAGTTTGGTTAATTACAACTTACATCAGAATCAAATGATGCTAAGTGTTGGGCACAGCTTGTGGTAGGAGCAGTGGACAGTGACCCTGGGTGCCTTGTTCATGTGTCTTAAACAGATTCTCTCTCCATCCATCCCGTAAGTGACCCTGTCATGGATACCATGCTGTTGCAAATCTAAGCAAGTGGGAGCTGCCTTAGAGAGATGCACTGCCACGAAGGGGCATGAATGACAGGAAGAGGCATATTGTCAGGAAGAAGCTGTCCAAGATGGTTGCAACCTGACTCTGATTAAATGCAGTACTTGTTCCACAGATATGAGGGTATAACTCATCTTGTGTATCCTTCAAACCCGAGGCAATGGGGATGGAGGAGCTCATGGACGCTGTCCCACACTAGATGCTTCATCTGCGTCACCTCTTTCATGGAGAGGTCCTGCCACTCTTGCTTTCTCATTTTCTCCTTCACTTGACCTTGAGTCTTCCTTCCCTCTTGGTTCTGCGCTTTTATCTCTGGTTGTCTTTGGTAATAGGCCTTGTGATTGGATACAAGCTTCCTCTAGCCCTCCAAGCTGTCCTAGACTAGCAAGTGAGGCATACACAGTGACTGTTAATTGTAAGACTCAATGTGAGTGGTGTTAAAAATGTCTACCAGATTGTGGAGCAGGGCGTGTCTTAAACAGATTCTCTCTCCATCCATCCCGTAAGTGACCCTGTCATGGATACCATGCTGTTGCAAATCTAAGCAAGTGGGAGCTGCCTTAGAGAGATGCACTGCCACGAAGGGGCATGAATAACAGGAAGAGGCATATTGGAGGAGGGTCCTCCCCACACCCACGGGGATTCCCAACCCACAACAGCAGGTGATGGAGACCTCTTGCTCTCCACCACCGAGCTGCTGTTACAAGTCACGCGCTGCGAGTTTGAGACCTGGTGCGGATGTTGCTCTTTCAGGCTCAACACAGAAGAGCCAAGTCTTGGAAGCAGCCTCTGTGCCCATGAGCCAATGAATTGACAGTAAGCACGATATTCACACACAGCGGAGTACTACTGGACTGTAAAGGATGACCTTGAGTTGTCTGTAGAAAAATAGATGCACCTTGAGACCATAGTACTAACTGAAATAAAGCAGAGAAAAAGTGTCGTATAAATTCTCTTATACAACACATCCAAAGTAAAAATGAAGAGCAAGGGGCTGAGGATTCAGCTCAGTGGTTCCAACGCCTGCATTGCAAGCCACGGTCCAGAGTTGGATCCCAGGTCACATACCACAGTGCTGGGCATGGTGCCTCACGCCTTTAATCTCGGCACTCAGGAAGCAGAGGCAGGAGGATTGCTGTGAGTTCCAGGCTCACCTGGGCTGCATAGTGAGCTCAGGACCAGCCTGAACTACAAAGTGAAACCCTGACTCAAAAAGAAAAAGAAAAGAAAGAACAAAAAGAAAGCTAGATAATAGGAAAGAGGGAGAGGGGTCATTTCCAATGGGAATGGAGATGAGTGAAGGAAGGGAGAATGACGGGAAAAGAATTAAGATGTTTGTGTCCACACACTGATTCCCAGCAATGAAGGTTTCGCATTAGACACTGCAAACCTGTACTAATAAATGTAAAATTTAAAAAATTAAAAAGGGAACTAAATTTATATCCATGTAATATATAAAAACAATTTATATATAACACATATCCCAGAGTAGAGGATTCTACTCTGAAGTAAATATGACAGAGGTAGAAGTAAATATGACAGAGGTGATACTCAAAAGTGCTTGTATTGTGAAGTCCTTTGCTGCTACTGGAATTACTAATAGTGTTTTACAGTAAGGAATAAGGTCAACTATGCCTCATTATTTTAAGCAAGATATCAACATTCTAAATTTAGCTTTTCCTTTCTAAATGCTTAGTTTTTTTTTGAGACAGGGACTCACTTTGTGGTTCAGGCTGGCCCCGAGCTCAGCCTCAAACTCACATCACAGCCCTCCTGCCTCTGCCTCGCGAGTGCTGGGATTACAGGCGTGAGCCATCACGCCCGGCACTGTGGTATGTGGTACTGGTTGCTGCTGGGGTGAGTCTCCACACCCAGTATTGTATGTGGTTACCGGGGATCGAACCTGGGCCCCTGTGCTTGCAAGACAGGCGCCGGAACCACTGAGCCAAATACCCAGCCCTTGAAATGCATGGTTTTAAGGGCTGTCAGTGTGGAAGCGGGTACCTCCCAAACAGAGGCCCACCCACTGGTGTTTTGTTTTCCAAACCACAATCCTTGTTTTTTCAATGCCATCCACAAATTATGCCACAGGTTTTGCTGGAATGGGGCTAGTACATTTCCATCTTCCCTATGTCAGGCTGTTATTCTTGCAAACTAATTGGAAGATATTTCATTTCTGCATCTTTGAATAAATGAATCTAAAGCCGTGGAGCCCTCCATGTGGGCCGTGTGGAAGCCTTCTAGAAGCTTCTGTGTAAGTGCCCTTTTGGGAATGCGATTGTAGTTACCACACCAACTGTGTCACCAAAAAGAAAAAAAAATACATAGTGATGGAAACGGGTCTCCAAAGTGCCTTTCAGCACGAGTCTCAGTTAGTTTCTCGCTGTTTACCTTGAGGGGGTCAGATTAAATATGTGTCTTTCTCAATCTCTCCGTGGCACCCTGCTGAGAGCTATTTGTCATCATAGAAAAGGTCACTAGATCTGATACCCTGTCTCTTTTTAAAGGAAAAATGTGTAAGCCATCTATCTTCAAGTTCATCGACTATTTCAAGTACATTGTGTGTTTTGAAAGAAGTTCACGGTCAGAGAGGGTAGCATTAGGGAACCTTCTGGAAGTTCTATTCAAATTTCTTTCCCCATATTACAGTCACACCAGTGGTGCTTATGATGCTATGTCCAGCTCCAAGTATCTCATCTTTTGCTGCCTGCAAGTGACATTGTGCATTAGTAACAGCTGCAATTCTCTCTCTCCAGACACACTGTGGAGCCTTTACAAACTCTAGTGGTGACGATTCTACCAAGTTTCTGCAAAACACACTCACTCACACAGGGTAGGTATTGGGAACACTTGAAAGTTGTTCTGCTCAGACATTGTTCTGGATCACTAACAGCATCAGGGCCCCTAAATGTCCTCTCTACAGCATGCAACTGTGTGAGGGCTTTGACTAAGATACTCCTCAAATCCATAAAATGGGTCATGTTGGAAATAGCTTTATATTTTAAAAAATTTTATTTTTTTATTAGTCCACATTTGCAGCACGTAATGATCATATTCCACATGAGAAGTTTTCTTTTTACATCCCTTTCCCTTCTTCCCCCTCCCCACCCCCTCCATCTCTTGGTCCTCTCCCTTTTGGCAAAAGACTGAGCTCTCTATTTTCTATTATCTGCCTTTTAGTGGGCTCTTCATTTCATCTTTTTGTTATCTTTATTTTCATAGGAGATAAATACTTGCATTTGAATCCACAGCTGGATGCTACATAATACATTTTAAGAATATCCATTTTCTGCTTCTCCACCCAAATTTTTTTCTCTGTGCCTTACAAATGTGTTTAGAAGCAAGGATACATTTTTAATGTGTGGCTCTCTTAAAGCTATGTGTAACTTTATTACTGTGGGAGAACAAAGATTTTTCAAAATTCCAAGTTTTTGGCTCTCTTGGTGTTCTTGAAGCCTAACATGAGGGACATAAAGAGTATATTTATGGAAGTGGCTGGAAATTCAAATTTCAAATGGGGTCTTTGTAATGTAAATGGCTCTTTGGATGGGCTCTCCTGTGAGCTCAGTTGGAAGGCCTAGGTGCAGGGAACCTTTGTGGCTCCTATGAAAGGGAAGGCAGTCTCTCTCAGCAGATCAAACTCCGCACTCCTTGTCTGCTCCTGCCTGCGTTAGAGTCATCTTTGCCTGCCTTTTTTTTTTTTTAAAGGGGTCTTCTTAAAGATCCAGAAACACTAGATAGTACCACCTGTGATGGGCTTTGGTACACAGATGTGACAGGTGTCAACAGTTAAATTAGCAGGAAGTGTGCGCACCTGTTCAAGTTGTGCCCTGGGGGAGCTGTGGCTCTTCCTCTGAGATTCCAGGTGCCTCACACTCGTGACCATGACATACGGGTTGAGCAGGTTATGGTCACTGTGAGTACTGAGTTGTTCATATTTTTAAAGAAAATAAATCTGAATAAATTATGTGCTCTTCTCTCAGCCACATGGGATGGCTGCATCCCACTTCAGATATCAATGAGAATGAATAATCTCTTCTCCTGGACTAGTATCAGTCTCTAGATTTTTCCAAATAAAAGGAAAGGGGCTGGAGATTTAGCTCAGTGGTTCCAGCATCTGTTTGGCAAGTGCCAGGTCTTGAGTTTGATCCTCAGTACCACACACCACAGTGCCGGGCATGGTGGCTCAGCCTGTAATCCCAGCACTCAGGAGGCAACGGCAGGAGAATTGCTGGGAGTTTGAGGCTAATTTGTGCTACGTAGTGAGTTCAAGGCCAGCCTGTACTACAAAACAAGACCTTATCTCAAAAAAACGAATAAAATAAAATAAAATAAAAGAGAAAAGCTGGGTGTGTTGCTGCATGCAAAGGTACCTGGGGGCCACAAGCCAAAGCCCTCCAGAATGCATGGTCAAAGAGTAAAAGAGTCTATAGGGCCACAGTCCAAGCAGGACGGAGACACTCTGCCTTAAGGGATGAGCACTCTGGCCCTCGTCTCCTCATTCTCTGATTAGTTCTTTGGATGCGCCCTAAGGTCAGCCGAGTGGCAGCCTTCCCTGTCCTTCCCTGACCTTCTGTGCCTACATGAACTCCTGCCCAGGTGTCCTTCTTTTGTCCTTTATCTTTGCTTCCTGGTTCTATAGACAGACCAGGGAAGCATCAGCCTGGGGCTAGTTTTCTTTTTTTCCTGAGACTCTGACGCTGAGGAGTCTCAGGTAAAAGGTGTCCTTCAGGCTTTCTTGGAAGTAAAACTGGACATGGGCTCTGAGCACCCTCTCACCCTTTGCGCCATGCCAGTCATGACCTGTGGCACTGGCAGAGGCTGCCTGTACCCCCCCACAGAGCCTTCCCATGCGGCCTGGCCCGGGAGTTGCCTTCTGACTCTGGGAGTTTCCAGGGCTGGCAGAAAGTGCAGGAGAATTAATGAGCCTGCCTCTTGTCCGTCCCCAGTGACGGACAGGGAGGTGCCATGTGAAGGCGCCCAGCCTCGGTGCCCAGGGAGCACTCTGGAGTGACTTCTGGCCACGCCCTCGCTGCACCCCTGTCCTGCCCTGGGCCTTTCTGCCCTTTCCTTTCTGTGGGTGGGATCCTCTCAGGTCTGTGTCAGCACAGGCCCTGCGTCTTCCTGCGCCCGGGACCCTCCTGGCTTCTCTGTCTTCTTTGCTAGTTTCTGCTAGGTGTACAGGGCTCAGGAGAGACCTGTTTGTGGCTAGGACAACCCTCAGATGTGAGCTCAGCCCTGCTCGCAGTAATGGCTCTGTGGGCTGTGCCTGGTTCTGCTGGTCCTGCTGGCCTGTCTCCCCTGTCTGTGAATGGCTGCGCAGCTGCCAGATCCCAGTGTGTGAGGGGAAGGTTTGCGTCCTGGCCACGCTGGGAAGCTCTCGCTGTCTTCTTTCTTTTTCTCCTTTTATTATTCTGCAGAGTTTCCTGTAGCTTGCAGAATGGCTGCACCAAGGGCCACTAACGATGACATCCATCTCAGCAGGCACTTCAGTCTGTGGCACAAACGGCAGTTAGCTCCCTAATTTGTCTTTGTCCCCATTTAACCAGCTAGGAAATGTGGGTGCAGGGTCAACCAGGGAGCTTGGAAAAGCAAAGTAATGGACGTGGGGCTCACAGAGTCCTTGGGGACAGGGCCCTGGTCAGGCTCAGGTCTGACGGGTTGTGGGGTGCGATAGACCAGGGATCCCAGTGTGAGGGACGGAGAAGCCGGCCACTCGCTCCCTCTGTCCAGGCGAGGCCTGTCTCGAGGGCCGTCAGGCCGGTGTGCTCTGCTCACCATGGCTGGGCCGTGGGGGTGAGAGTGAAGCTCAGGAGGGACGTGCTGGCACTGACAGGACATGTCCGGATCGAAGGCAGCTTTGTCTGCACCCCGGGCCTGGGGAGGCCGTGTTGTGTGACCACAGCCTGATGTTTAGCGAGGGGAGAGGGCAGGTCTGCAGAAGCTCAGTCCACGTCGCTGTGTCATGAGCAGAGACAGAGGACGCAGCATGGGCACAGGCCAGGGCTGTGGCTCCTTAGGGATGGAAGTAGGGGCATGGGGACAGAGGAAGATAGTAGGATCTGTGTACCCAGTTCCCATGTTCCCAGTCAGACTTGAACCAGGAGATGACAACTAAAAAATAATGAAAATAAGCCTGCTCACTGGAGTCGGGTGTGTAGGCCCAGCAGTCTAGGAGGCTGAGGCAGGACGATCACAAAGGAGAGTGCAACCTGGGCAACTGAAGGACTTAGCAAGATCCTCTCTCAAAAATGAATGAACGAGCCATTAAATAAATAAAGAAATAAGACAAAACAAATTAACATAAGAAAGGCGTGGAATGTTGCTCATTACTAAAGCCCTGGGTTAAATTCCCAATGTTGCAAACAATAAAAAAAAAAACACAAAAAAATTCATTGTAGAAAGTTATGTATGTGCAAAAAATTAAAAACTATTTCTCTGTACTCACCAAACCAGAAATGACTACAAACATTTTTAGCACTGTCTTTGTGATCATTAAAAGAAAAGTCATTTACACAGTATCAAGGTAACATTGTAGACAGTTCTTTAACTTGCTTTTTAAAACTATTATAGCACACAGGCCCAGGATTTAGTTCAAGTGGCACTGCACCTACCTTGGAAGCACAAGAGCCTGAGTTCAATCCCTGGCATTAAAAAAAAAAAAAAAGAATTATAGCACAAAGATTTCTCCACTTTATTTAAACTCTTTGTAAAGCAGCATTACTACCTCCATAATAGTCAGATAGGTGGATATCCCCGTGTATCTGCCTCCCTCCACTGGAAAACAGAAGCCACGCTGATGTTTTTGTGGAGAATTCACATTAGGGAGAAGGAAGAAGAGATGAGCTGCACAGAAGGAGGAGGGCCTGGGGCTGGAGGGGCAACAGGTAAGGTGAGATTACTGTAGCCCAGGAGCCAAGACGGGCCTGACTTTGCCCAGCGTGTGTAGGAGCATCAGGGATGTCTGCTGTGTCCAGTCTGCGGTGCAGGAGGAGAAACATCCAGGGTCTGCTCATCCCTCCTTCCGGATCCCACAAGTGTCTACCATGGTTCAATACAATGGCGGCTGCTCTTGCTCCAAACTTGCTGTGGCTCCTCACTGACAAATGTGAAAAGTAAATTCCCTGGTTGCAGTGAAAGGCCCTTGGGAGTCTGACTCCACTATCTAACATCCTGTCCCTGTTGCTTCTTCCTCAAAACCCAGGCTCTGCATCACCAAACTCCCCACAGAACCTCTGTGCCTCTGTACATGCTGCTCCTCTGTCCTGCAGGGCTCTTCTTAACCTTGGCCACCATATGCAATCTGGATCATCCTTCCACATGTAACCCCCCCTTCCTTCTTTAGTGCTAGGCATTGAGCCCAGGGCCACATCCCTAGCCCATTTTTATTTTGAGACAGAGTCTCACTGAGTCTCTCTGTTGCACCAGCTGGCAACCTGTGTCCCTTGTACAGAGTGAGCACTCTGAAAATCAGACCAGGTGAGTTGCTTTCATAATTTACTAGGAGAAATCTAATGAAATCATAACATGCTATGGCAGAGACATCATGGTGCCCTGTTAGAGTCTAACTTCATTACCCTGTTCCTGGACCTTTTTGGAAGCTGAAGTTTGGTCTGAGCATGTGCTTTCTCCTCTCTCAGCTTCAGGTTCAAGTCCACTGTGGGCCCAGATCACAGAGGGGAATGCAGGGAGCATGTCAGTGCCCGTGGGTGGCTTGACGTGGTCTTCCGGACCACCAGCCCCCACTGGCTGAGCGCAAAGCACTCTAAGTCCTTCAACGCCAGACTTGAACTTGGAGCCAGAGGCTTGGCTTGGCTCCCATTACAATGTCCCAAGCTATGCAGCCTTTTAATAAGAAAATTGATTCGGCCCCAGGCTTCCTCCCTGAGGTGCATTTATTTTTCCATGACAGCAAGTTCATAGCTCTGCAGTGTCTGATTTAGATGTTTGGAAAATGTATTCTTTGACGGGGCTTAATTAAGGCGGATTGCACCTATCTGGGAACAACCTACCACCTCCATAACAAACACAATTATTACCAGGAGCCGTGGGTTTTTTTGTTCTATTGATGTCTTTTATGGTGATGTCATAAAAAGTAGATGATGACTTCTCGTTATGAGGCAGATGGAGGAGAAGATGCATTTTGATTACCAGAGAGGGGAATATGTTCTTTCCAAATGCTGCCTTAATAGCCAGCGAGGGCTGGACCGGATGTGCCTGGGAGGGGGAGGGAAATAACTCTTTCATGGGCCTGACTTTATAGCTGCTTTCTTTTTTTGTATGTTTTAAAACGAGATTTATCAAATTTCAGCCTGTTTTATTTTTTTCAGTTTGTCCAGAAGTGAAGTTTCTACAAATTATAGATTTACCTGAAACTATTAGCAATACTGAAGCAAACTCATCTTCTGTCTTTTAATGTAGTAACAAGAGATTAGGTTTATTTAAACAAATCTGTTATAATTAAAAAGCAGTTTATATCTACAGAGTATCATGAGATTTGGTCATTAAAGGATATTTTAAAAGAGCAATACATTTTTTGCCATCATAAAGCAAAAACATAATCTTTTTCTGTACTTAAAATAAAACTTAAAAAGGCTAGGGTTGACTCACGCCACTAACACTCCCTTTGTGTCTTTAATCAGTGCTGGGAACACTGTTGCGAATGGCTTCGCATTATTCAACCTTTGGTTGTAACATTATTTATTTAAAAAATTCCTTAAACTTGAACCTTTACTGTTTTTTTTTTCTGTCAAGGGGTTCAAGTTATGGTTTAGATCCACATGTTTCCTTAAGGACTGACGCACTCACGGCTCAGCCTTCCACTGATAGGAGGACAAGGGTTTCAGAGCGGCCTCCCGGTTAGGAGGCTGGGCCTGGCGGAAGGGACGGTCCCATGGGCGTGGCCTGAATGGTTGAGCTCCTCCCTTGACCCTACTTCCTTGCTGCCATGCTGCGAGCCGCTTTCCTCTGTCTTGCTCAACGCTGGCAAGCCGAGGGCATGCGTGTTTCTGTGTTTGTCTCTTAAGACAAAAGATGTCAATGTGTGGATAACCCAAAACCTCAGTATTCAGCTTTGTTTGCAGTGCTTGCACTTCGTGATCAACAAGGAGGCTCTCGTGTCTGAGAGGTTCACCGCCGGTGGTCTGCGCCCTTCACAGAGCTGTTGATGCTCGGCTGAGACTTCTAAGGCATGATCCGAAACAAACCTCTTCCATTACATTGCGGGTGTAGGTGTCGGGTGCTGTGTTCCAGCAGTAAGGCAGGTGGTTATGCATGTTCATTTGTGCCAGTAACACTGACAAACTTTCAGAGAATTTTTGCTAATCTTGTCATTGAATGTCCTAGAATTAGCCCAGGAAGTGAACCTCCTGGGTCAAAGCATGTAAACACGTCGCCAGTGAATTCTGAGGAAAGCACACTACCAGTTTCTACTTCATACATGAACATGGAAAGCATATGTGGAACATACTAGTCTGTGAGATGGAGCAGAAGTAGGGTGAGTCCTCATCTCGGTTTGATGCTGGAGTCTTCAGTGGGACCTGAGGTTGCAGCGGCCTGGCCTGAGCCCAGCGGACACCCCAGATGAGCACCCTGCTGCGTGGACAGAGCTCTCGGTCCCAGCATCATTTTGAAGTAATTCCACTTAAATTCTACACTTTGGTAAAAAAAAAGCGTTACGTTTATAGAATTTGTTTTGCTTCTTACCAGAGGTCACTTAGTCACTTTAAAAGTCAGATCAGACCACCTCTGATTCTAATTTGATTTAAGAGATGATCTTGTCACATGCAAACCAGTGAAGCCCAAAGCAGACATTTTTCTTTCTTTCTATTTTTTTTAAAGCTGGCTTCATATAGAGTCAATTACCTGGAGCAGGTTATATTTTTAGTTCAGACTAATTATCCTTGAATTGGACGTTGTGGTGGAAGTGCTGGCTGTGTCCGCAGATGGAAGAGTCCACGCAGGACAGGGAAGCAGATTGCTGTGAAAAAGGGGGAGACTTCAAAGCTGAGCGGAGAAGCCAGGAGGAAAACAAAGACGCGTAACGCATTTGTAGAAGGAAATAGGGCCGAGTGGCACAAAGCAGCAGCGATCAATCCATTTCTCCATTGCTTTGGGAGCTAATTTAGGACTCTACCCTGAACTTTCTTAGTCCCTTCCTCTGGTGCAATGCCGGCACTCAGGTTTGCACACCTAATTAATTAGAACGCCATTGCCTTCCTTTGCCACGGGTGCATAATTTATCTTGTGAGGCCCTTGAAACCATCTTCGGCACTTTTTTCCCCCTGAAATGTATGCAAATCAGCTTGCCGCCAGCTCCTAGGGAAATGTTGAAATGTGCTTTTCCTTATTTGGGATCTTTAAAGTCAGGGACTAGCTGGGCATTTTGCTGACAGGTAGTGGATGTAGAGAAGCACTGTGGTGCATTTGCAATTCCTGGGCTCAAGTTCTCACCGTGCTTTGGGGACCACAGCCTCAGTTTCCCCACCGGTGGTTACCTGCATCTAGGTGAGGGTTGTGGACTTAATCCCTGGGAACTGCTCATGTTGTGTTCTAGACGGGAAGTGATTTTCTTCCAGGTCTCAACAAGAGCCTGCACCTAGGCTTAGCACACCAACCAAGAATGCAGAGAAGTCCAGGAAAAGGTTAAGTTGATTCTATCATAGTTCAAGTTTTATTTTTGTCTAGGTTTGCAGTGTGTGTGGAATTACAGCTGTAGGTAAAGATGGTGGGGTGGGGAGAGTCATCGTCATGTTTTTTTCAAACCCAGGGCCATGGACCGGTACCAGGACCAGGCCACATGGCAGGAAGATATGACTTCCCTCTGGATTTCCAGTCACTCTCCAGGGCTCACATCACTACCTGAGCTCCACTTTTTGTCAGGTCAGCTGGCTTTAGATTCCCATAGGAGCACGAATCCTACTGTGAGCTGCACATATGGAGAATCCAGGTGGCTGCTCCTTCGAATCAGTCTGACACCAGGTGCCCATCAAGGTCCCGGAGAAGTGTCTTCTATGAAACAGGTCCCTGGTCCCAAAGAGCTCCGGGACCTCTGCGCTACAGACTCACCTGACCCTCAGTCAGCAAAGGCGGTCTCCGGGAGCAGTCTGTGCAGAAGGACTTCTCAGAATGTAGCAGCAAAGATCACGGAAAACTGGAGTGCAAAAACCATTTACAATGTCTTGTAGGCTTCCAAAGCATAACCTTTTGCTTCTTGTGGCTTTTCCAAACTGGGACCTGGGATTTCCTCAGTGTAAAAATCCATGTAAACTGCATCGGCTGTGGAGCTCCCAGCCCAGAAGGACTTCACCGCTTCTTACCTGAAGCACATGGACATGATGCCACTTTCTCTCTCTAAGTACTTTTCTACTTGGGGTGTTATTTCAAACATGATTTGTTAATTTCAGGACTGGAACCTGGGGTAAACATCCAGGGAAGTTCTCTTTCTTTCCCTTGGATCTGTCTAGCTGGCACAAGCCAATGACTGTTCCAGAGTTTTTGCATTGCAAGTTCCTGGTTTCTGTCTGAATAACAGAATATTAACGCCGGGATCAACCCACGACAGTCAGTACAGTTGCCAGGTGTGCATCTTATTGAGGTTATTTAATATTTTGCAGCAATAAAGCCCTAAGCTGAGCTGATAACATGGTCTGGATCTAAATTGTCCCTTCAGCCTGCTAAGATTTGGTATCTAGCTGGGATGCCACGAGGGGGTCATGGAACTTCTGGAGATGAGGCCGGGTGGGCAGAGGTTGGGTGTGGTGGTTAGGCGGGGCTTCAACTCCATTTGCCTTGGGCCTGTCCTTCAGACTGGAGGAACACACTTGTGGGTGTGTCTGGGTGGGCCATGGAGGTTTGACCTTGGGGACTCTGTCTATTTATGCCTTTTCCCCTGTTCTGCTGTTTCCCTGCCCTGTTTTCCTAATGAGATCTCTCCCTCCTCTGGATGTAGCCACAGTAATTTGGAAAAGCTATGATTTTGCTGTGATGGATGAAAATGCTGTGATGATGCTGTTAGGTAGATAAAAGCAGGCGTTACCTGCTTCCAACATCTGTTCTTTCTTCACTGCAGCATTATTCTGAGACCAAATAAATATGCAGAAGAGAGCAGGCAATTTTAGCCCACAACAATTTCCATTTTTAGAGCACTTTTGCCAATGGTACCGAAGGAGGTATATGTTCCATAGTCTACTAGGGCATTTTGTTCCTCTAAATAAACCTGGAAAAAGAAAAACAACATGAATGAAAGCCCAACTTTTACCTTAAAACCACAAAAGGTGGCTGCTGTGTGGCCAGGCACCAACTGTGGGCTCCTTGGTAGCACAGGGTTGGACGCTGGGAAGATGGAGAGGGAAGGAAGGAAAATCGTGTGCTGCTGCAGGTGTCATAAAGGACTGCTGCAGAAATAGAAACACACCCTGACCAGCCCAAGGGTGATAGGGAGTGAAAGACAGCTCAGCCCCGGGAGGGCGGTTGGAGGGTGTGAGGCAGCACTGGGCGACTGCTGATCCCTTTACCTCACCGATCTCCGTGATGTCTCCTCCTGTCTACCCTTAGTCACTCCACTTTCCTGAGAGCTGCTTTCTTACTATCCACCCTGCTCAATGCAGGGAGAAGTGTGTAAGTGATAATGTTCCAAAGGAAGACTAAACTTCTCCCCCTACAAAAGCAGGCATTATTGTGTGTCAGCTTTCTGTTGCTGTAACAAACTACCTGAGGGAGCTGACTGAAAGGAGGAAGGGTTATTTTGGTTCATGGTCTCAGAGGGTTCCATTCAAGGCTGGATGGTTCCACTGCTGTGGGCCTGGGATTGGGCAGAACGTTGTGGTGAGGAATGTCTAGTGCTCAGGAGAGGGACAGGGACAGAGAAAGAGTGAGAGAGGGAGACAGACAGCCAAAATACCCTCCAGGCCATGTGCCCGAGCTCTGTGACCTGCTTCTTCCAACTAGTATATGCTTCCTCAAGTTCCCACCACGTCCCAGAAGCCCACTGAGCTATGAATCCATAAGAGGATCATCCACTTATGACCTCAGAGTCTTCACAATCCAGTCATTGCCCATCTTGGAAATGCTCCCCTGGGACCTTGCCTTCAGCACATGAGCTTTGGGGGAAAATGTCAGATCCCAACTGTAAGAATGATCCAATTTCTCTCTGTGCAACTTTTCCCATGCCAGGTTCTCATCTGCAGCCCTTGTACACACACCACACACACACACACGCACACACACACACACACACACACACACGGGTGTGCACCCAGACTCTACTGCTTCCTGACTGCCATGATGTTAGCAGATATTAGGCAAGTCTTTTGCTCATCTTTCCTCTTCCTCTTTCTTCTTTTCTGTGATGTTGGGGCTTGAACTTCAAACCCAGGGCCTCACACTGAGCTACAGCCCCAGCACTATTTTTTTTTTAATAAAATATTTCTTGAGGCAGGGTCTCATTTTGCCAACTGAGCTGCCCAGGCTTTGTCTGAACTTGTGATTCACCTGTCTCAGTATCCCAGAATACACTTTTCAAACAACTATCTAGTCACTGAAAATTTTGATGCAGGGTTTCAGCTAGTGACTAAGATCATTTCTTCTTTTAGTCTGATCTTGTCGTCAGTCTCCCATCTCTACCCTTCAAAAGGACTGAGCTTAGTCAGTGTGAAAGTGCTGCAGTTAATCTGCGACTTTGCCATTTTAGAGTGTTGTGGTCAAGTCATCAGGGATTCCGAGGGCACCTCGTCGGTCCAGCACAACTTCAAAGTCTGCTGGACTTTGGAAAGGAGATTGGAAAAGAGTCTGCGAGATGAGGCTCACCTGTGCTTAGTTTTTTGCAGTGTCCAACCCTGTGCTTAGAAGGAACCCAAAGCTTTTGCCTGGCTATACAGCAGAGCTTGATGATCACAACGGAGACAATGCACACTGCTTTCCCTTTTCTGACACATCCTCACATTCTCTTGTCTTAAGCCACTCGTGCAAGATTGGAGCTTACTGGGCTCCCAAATCCTCTTTTCTCTTTGATGCTGATTTTGTTATGAGGTCAAGAAGACAACAGCAAATGTATCCACATGCCTAAGCCGTCTTTCCTGCATCAGGGGATAACTACTGGTTTTTATGTCTGTTTTCTTTTCTTGTTACAATGCAAGGCTCATTATTTGGAAATGTCACATCAGGCATTTTGTATCTCAGATTAGAGTCTTCCAGCCCTGTCAGCCGAGGAGCTGTAGAGAGTGTCTGTCCCCAAAGGGAAGTGGGCAAAGTTGACAGAAATCAAAGCGCCCTGGTGTGATTCATACCACCAGGCTTGAAAGGTGTCTGTGAGTGGCTGAGGGAAGCATTATTTTCCTCCCTCGTCTCTCAGAGGAGTTGGAAAAGATTAAAGAGACAAAGCCCCCGAGTTCCTTTGAACTTTCTGGAAGAAAGAGTAGACGCAGGACAAAGCACTGTTTGTTTCCAGCGGTGAAAGAAGAGGCTCCTGCGCGGACATGCATGGTGCTGGCTTTATTCATATTCCCTTATTGTTTGTAATACAGCACGGCAGGACCCCTCTACGCCAATTCTCGTTGCAGCCGCTGCAGAGAAAGCGCGCATCTGACCTTATTAATCTCCTGCTTGAAAGCCTGTCAGGGCTCCTGACCACCTGCAGGGTACAATTCAACTCTGCATTAAAGAAACAAGCTACTGGTGCTCTCTGTTCTTCGTGCTCTCGGCAGGTCCCTCTATGTCTCAGGGCTTGTGCACATGCCCAGCTTTATGTCTGAAATGGGTTGTTTTTCTCCTGCACCTTTAAAGCTCCTATGCAACCTTCAAAACTGTGACCCAAACACTTCCTCTGTGAAGCTTGCTGGATTTCTCCTCCTGAATCAACCACACGTGTCAGTACCTCACACCTACGTCTGCTATCACAGGAAACACAGTAGGATGCAGGTACACGCTCCCCTTCTTCTGCCTTCAACTGGGCCTTGACCTCCTTGCCGGATGCGCTGAGTCTTCTTTATCACCTACCCTAAACGAGTGGTTGATACTGGAGCCCCACGAAGGAAGTGTGTCGATTGATCCTTTGAACTGTATTTGGATGGAACATCAGGACTCCAGCAACCTAAACCTGTATGGTAGAAAGAAACACTGACCTGCTTAAGTGGAAAGGGCACGGCTCTGATTTAGACTAAAATGTCTCCCAAGAGTCTCTGTGTGGGAGGTGCTGGGTCACGCGGCGCTGTGCTCATCAGGGAATCCATCACCGAGGAGTTCTGGCTGGCTGTGCCATAGGAGGCGGGGCCTGGTGGGAGGGCGTCACTGGGGGCGTGGCCCGGAAGTTGCCTCTGGTCCCTGGCTCCTCCCTTCTCTCTGCTCCTGCTCCGCGGGTGATGCGAGCAGATTTCCAACCTCGGGCCTTCCCACCATGACCATCCTGCCAACTAACTACGGAGTGAAACCTTGTGACAAAATAAACCTCTGCTCCTTTAAGTTATTGGAGTTGAGTGTCTCCTCTCCGCACTAAGAATGTGGTGATTCTGGTGTGTGAAGAAAGATCGACCTGGAAGCAGTGGGGAGGGTATCAGCAGCCTAAGCTGCGGTGAAGGAGGGAGGGGACCTCAGGGGCCGCCGTGTTCACTGTGTGACCAGGCACTGGCCGCCCACGCCGCAGGAACACAGCTCTTTTTCTGTCGCAGCCTGTTGTCTTCTCCTGGTCCAGGTTTCACGGTGAGTCCCCCTCCATGTCTAACTCTGGAGACATTTTCACAGAAAGCCGATGTCTTCTGTTCTCTGTGATTCAGCCTCCTCCACACGAGCATGGCTAGCACTGTGCATTAGCAGGAGAAAGGGTCCGCCCTTGCGTTGGAGAAGTCCTAGTTCATGTTCTGCTCCACAGACCTGTGCTTCTGACGCTTCACATGCGCTGTGAACAAACGCTTGCTTCTGACCTTGCACTCGCAGCGCGGGGCGGGGCTGAGCGGCTGCAGCCCGCACCAGCTCCGCAGCCCCGAGCCCTCGGTTGGCGCCGAGTGCAGAGCTCAGGCTCCGGTGCTCATCGGGAAGAGCACTCGCTACTCACGTCGCTCTGCCTCGAATACCCGGGCACAGACAGAGGGCCGAATGGCAGATTCGCAAGTCTTGGTCTTTCTGCCTCTCTGTACTTGAAAAGCTACACGTTTCACTGGATTGGGAGAAGTTCAGTTCTTCTGACTCACGTGAAGAAAAATGTAGAACATGCACTATTCCCACATTTTACTAGTGAACGCATCCCCAGAGTGGTTGCTACTTGCAGGTGTAAGGTACAGGCATTCTCTGTGTTCGTGCGTGTGCATGCACACGTCACCATTTTGGGGGGTCTACGTACACATGGCACAACCTCTACAGAAAGATAGCAGAAGGGTACACTTGTATTAGGACAGTCACAGAGTGTGGGAAATCACAAAGCGATTGGCCGCGCAGATTTAGGTCCTACTGCAGAAACAAAGGACAAGGCAGGAACCCGGGGCTGGGTCCAGAGCTGTTGGCAGTGCTCGGTCGGAAGAAATTGGAAGCCAGAAGAGTTAATGAAATGAGACAGGGGAGATGCCTCAGAGCCAGGGGTGAAGTGCCCGACCATCTTTCCTCTGCTCCCCAGTAGGCTTGGGGTTGCTGCTCTGAACGGGAACCCAGGGTGAAGGGCCAGGTCATTGTCTTGGTCACTTTCTTCCTGCTGGGACACAATATCTGACACCTACAGTTTAAAAGAAGACAGATTTATTGTGGCTCAAGGTTTCTATCCGTGGTCAGCTGGCTCCGAAGTAGGAAAACATGGTAGAAGGGTCTGGCGGAGGACAGCGGCTCATAGCGTGGCGTCCAGGAAGCACAGGGAGAAGGGCGGAGCCGGGGCAAGCACAGACCCTTCCGGGTCGCACCCCACAAGCTCCCCCAGCCAGGCCCCGCCCCTACGCACAATCATTCGTGAATTCATCCGTGATGGGTCCGCTGATGAGCACAGCGCCCAGTGGTCCAGAAACCCTCCATTTGCCCTACGTATGAGCACAGGGGATTTGGGGGAACAGTTTAGATTTAAACTGTAACGATAAGACAGAATTAAAAGCACACCTCCGAAGCAGATGCTATTCGGTAGCTTGCATTTTTTTTAACCTAAAAGTTTGTGGCAGGTAGATATTCAGTCTTTGAGGGAAAGAATGTTTCTAATTATGAGTTTTTCCTTTGTCATGGTGCAAAAGTGATATGTGTACCATAACTGTACTTATAACTTTGAATTTTGATCTTTCGAGACTTTCTGTGGGACCATTGTGTGAGGAGGAGTCCCAGAGGCTGTGCCTAGGTCTGGTGCACAGGTCTGGTGCACAGGGCTGCTGTTGATCCCGGACTTACACAGAGGCTTAAGGGCCAACCATATCAGGAGGATGACTCAGGAAGGAATCATTCTCAAGGTTCCAAATATTAGCAAGAAAGTTACTTGAAATAAGTTTACAGGCATCAGCTCAGGAATTAAACCAAAGACATAAACAACAACAAAAACACAGAAATGAGAAAACACTCAAATCAAACCCAAACCCAGAACTCCAGATCCCGAAGGCACCAATGAGATGGATCAACCTGAAACTCAGCCACCTGGACTCCCTGAGGTGGCAACAAAAGAGGATCTGGAAAAATAACACCAGAAATAATCTCTCAGATAACAATAGAGATGATGGTCTGTGTGAAAGACACAGACGGAAAAAAAAAAAAAAAATTGAACACCTCAGGAACATGATGGAATCCCAGCCTAGAAAACATGGACTCCAATGAACAGATTCACGTAGAAATTCAAGAGATTAAAAACCCCACTGAAACCTTATGTTGTAGTGGTAGGAAATCTGAAGACAGAATTTCAGACATAGAAGATGGAAATATAGTTAATGACCAGGAAACAAAAGATTTCTTAAAAATAATAAGGGATCATGAGAAATCAACCCAGCAGCTGTAAGATGATGCAAAGAAGAACAACATAAGACTGATCGGGGACAACGAAGACACGAGAGGGAATGCAAAGGACATAAAAAGAAAACTGTTCACAGATGTAACGACGGCCAACTTCCCAGGCAAGAGAAAAGAATTTGACATTCACATAACTGAGGCAAGCAGGACTCTAACTAACCATGATTTAAAAAAATCCACACCTAGGTATATAATTGCCACAATACCAGAATCCCAAAAGCAGAATGAAATACCAAAAGCATTAGAGAAAAGAAACAAATCACATACAAAGGAAAACCCCTCAGAGTGACAGCAGACTTTTCAACACAAACCCCTTAAGCCAAGGAGAGCCTGGAGTGAAGTATTTCAAGCCCTAGAAGAAAACAACCTCCAACCTAGGTTGATGTATCCTGCAAAATAAGACACTTCCATGAATTTTGATCTTTCCTTGGCTTTGCAGGACCAGCATGCTCTCTGGGATGTTCGGGAGCTCTTGGTCAGCCCGAATCATGTGGGAGCTGACCCTGTACACTGTGCTAGATTTTTCCCTGGATGCAGGTGTTCAATAAGTCATATGAGAGTCCAACCCTTTATTATAAAATAAGCTTTGTGTTAGGTGGTTTTGCCATGGTCGGTGTGTAATGCAGGTGAGGCTAAGCTATAATGGTATGTATTAATTGCTCTTTCAATTTGTGATATTTCTTTTTTTTAATCTTTATTGGTACATTAAATATACACATCATGATTGCACTCCATAATGGGGATTTGTACCAGTATAAGACACAACTTAATTCTCATTTTTTCCCATAGCCCTACCCACCCTACCACCCCCCCATATACATAAAATTTGTTTCTTTACTTTTTTGTTACAATCTCAACATTGTCCCCTTTCACCTTATTTTACATTGAGCATTTTCTATTTCACAATATATAACATACAATGCTAGGACTCATTTACATCTT